>BLKM01000154.1:230833-269063 GCA_013340265.1 Coptotermes formosanus | reverse complement strand
AAGTAATTTTCACTTCAGTTGTATTCTCTTTTACAGACGTTACACAATCTAACCCCCATGAGGAACAAGTGATGCATGTAACAAATCCAGTAGCTTCAAACGTATTGTTAAGAATGTCTCTTCCTCTTATCATATGAAGTGTTCTATGGGTCTTACTTAATTCTGTATGGTAGACCACCAGAAATTGTAATGAAGTTCTAATTTTCAGCATGCTGATTAATAATAGAGCATAAAGCTACAAGGGGACCTTCCACAGATGTGGGAGATTTTTAACTGGGATTCATTTCATTGTTCCCATTTTTAAGCAAGCGTAATTAACTTTAGAGAATACCTTTGGTAATTTTGTGTGCTATATTGTGAAGTACACCCTTTTGAATTTTGTTGCACTTCTGTGCTTACTTCAGATGTGCACATTACATTGTTTTTTTCTTCTCTTGCAGTCCCCTCCTAAAGGTGCCACGATTCCCTATCGTCCCAAACCCCAAGTGGCTGGGCCAGTGATCCTAGCTGGCGGACAAGCTTACACTATCCAGGGTAACTATGCCGTGCCTGCCCATGCCGACGTAAGTACAATGCCCTTGTTCCCGGGCTTGGCTCCGGTTGCCGCCGGACACACCCCGTTGGGCCTGCCCCCCTCCCCACTCCTCCATACCGCGGGGCTGGCGGCAGATCCGCTGCTGAAGAACGGACACTTGCAAGCTGCGTTACCGCCCGCGCATCTGGCGGCTGCCGACGTAAGTCTTTGGGTGCAGCTAACCCCCTCCCCCCACATACACATGTACACATCTATTCTGTTATAATCCCCCACCCCACCCAGACATCTTTGTGGGCATGCAAAATGAAGGAAAAGCTTGTGAGTATTAATACTGTGTGAATATATTGTTAATATTGAGGTGTATGCTTAAAAACAGTGATCTGGCATGCCAAGTTTTTCCTTCAGGTTTATGTTGCTGCAGCTTCCAGGGTGTGGTGCAACTAACATCTGCTTGCTAGTCCTTTGTTGCCCTGGGACCTGGAGCTAGTTAACTTATTAGTTTGAGGTGCCAATTCCCATCTGCCAGCATGATTGATCTTCATCTCTGTTTTTGGTGGTACTGTTGTCAAGAATCATGTCTTAGGTGTGGATTTGAGCTATAAAGCAAACAGCTTGATATCATATAGGAATTGTCAGGAAATCTTGCGGACTGAGAGACGTGTTTCAAGATTGTGGCTGCTGGTAGTGTGAGATTCTTGCCAAACAAGACTGTAGTTTTCTGGAGAGCTGTCTTTAAACAAGAAAATGACATGTGTTTATTCTGCCACAATGTATGGTTTAAGCTTGCTCCATACACAAAAACACAGACACAGACACAGACAGACAGACAGACAGACAGACAGACAGACACACGTGCGCGCGCGCGCACACACACACAAAATTTACCTGCAGATATTAATATATGTTGCACTTTGTGGTAAACAGTTTTTTTATGTGTGATGCTTTCTTGTTTTGAATAAAATAATAAATATGCGTGTAACTTCTCTGCAGTACGGTAGCATGAAAGCTCAGGTTTTGCTAATGAATTTCAGGTGGGAGTTTGCACCTCTTTTCACTCTTCCTTTCTGCCCTGATGTTTGTATGGTTTGAAGGGATGCCAGACTAACATGCAATAGGATCCGGTTTATTATGTATTTTAATGTTTGGAAGGAAATACATTTGAAAATGGATGTGTTCTGTTGGCGTTGGTGTGGCATCCATGGATACTCTGTCTCACTGAAACATCCCTAGTTTGGTATGGTAGTGTGAGACTGATGTGTTTTAAGTTAGCTTACTGTGGTGTCATGTCAGCATAAGGAAGCTTATGAATCTTTTTTCTTGCAATGAACATTTTCTAGTTACAAATTCTGCTGCTTTGTTGGAGCTCCTCTTCTGGCACTCAATTGACCCAATCCATGCAGGTCCACCTCTATATTCCCATGTCTGAAAAATTGATACATCGGGAAACAAATAACATACATTGTGCATGGCTTTTTTTTTCCATGATATTTATTGCACACCATCTCTTGTTTGTTCAGTGGCACAAGAAATTAAGGGGGGTAAAGTCTGTGTACCTGTTCGGTAAGGTGATTGCACTGACCTCAGAGGGGAGGGGTCACCCAACGGGGATGCCCGATCAGCAGCCTGTGCAGGCCACGATATGACTGACTCTAGTTTTCTAGTTTCTACTGATGTAAGTGTCCACACTTCTGTTTGTTGTGTCACCTTTACACCCACTGCCCTTCCCTTTGTAGACTTGTTATGAACATCCCCTGTAACTGCATACATGAAGCAGGTAAGCAAAGGCAAGTACATGTCCCCATCTGTAGAAGTGATATATCCATCTTGGATGGAGGAGCAGTTGTGGGTAAGGTGTGCACATATATTGTAGCAAGTGAGATTCAGTGGCCTTGTTACATGAAAGAATGAGTGCCTGCCTGACCATGTTAATTTAGTAAAACCTTTCTGGTCCATTGTTGATGTGATGCAGGTTTTCATGATGAAAGAATTTATATAATCTGATAGAAACGTATCGCCTTTAGTCCTTTAGCCATCTGTGCCCTTCATGAGTAAAGTTGAGCATTATGTATGTGTTCCTTGCTGATATGTGTGAAGAAATTATTGTTAACAGTGTATGTCAATAATTGATTTTGGGCCGTGCATAGTTCTCTGCATAGTATGCAAGGATGTTAGTTGTGAAGCACACATCTATCATGAATAAACCAAATTTCAAGTTTTCACATTTTTTCCATTTGAATCCAAGCAATAATTTGTCATATGTCTCTGAAATATGAAATTCTGTTTTCACTGCTTGGAGTAATGGGGTTTGTCAGTATGATCAATACTACAGTTTCCCTTATCTTGCAGCAAGTAAAAAGTGGTTTTAGATGTGTGGGTTGTACACACATAATTCAAATAAAAACAAGGTGTTAAAGGACCTCATATTTTGGCGATCATTGTTCTTAACCCTGTACGGGTTTGTCCCTCACTTTGTAAAACGTGCTGATCCATAGCTTTGAACATGCCTGGAGATCTACAGGCAGGTCCAAACGTGTAAAAACACTACCTGTTCAGTACCTTATGATCAGCATGCTGTCTAACCAAACCTATTTTATTCTGTGTTTAATATGTGTTAGAGAGCTAGGCACAGAAATGTGCGTTGTTTGTACATATACAAGTTTCTTTGTGAAGGAACCATTATATAGCAACACTTGACTGTGGGTACTACAGGTCAGACCTGTTGCCCTGTTGCACCTCCTTGATAGAAGCTGGTTCACAGTGATCAGTGTTTTCAGGTTTCCAAGATTATCATAAAATTGGTAATAATACCTGCCCATATGATCATTACCTGATGGTGGGGGCTTCAGTTATGTGGAAATTGATCTTGAAACTTACAAAAATGTACTGCAGCCACAACTGTAATGTGGCATTGTGATGTATATACAGTCTCATTTGTAAAGAAAGTTAAATGAATTTAGATATTGTATTTCATGTTAGGAAATGGCATTGTTCATGTTGTGGATCAGTCTTCTTAAGAAGTTGCTGCAGTTGTTTATGGGGTTCAGGGACTGTGAATAGGGAACCGGTTCTATTACAAATCCTACCCAGTACAAACTTAACGAGCTCTCTTCTGTTAACATCACTGGAACCCAAATACTTTTTTTTATTTGTGCAAGTGTGGACATTTACATGGTTGTGTTAGTTTAATATTATGATGTAGTGTGGAACTTTTCTAGCCCTAGCCTTGGTTTTTATCCGCCGAGAACCTCTCC
Organism: Coptotermes formosanus; assembly: GCA_013340265.1. Lineage (NCBI taxonomy): Eukaryota > Metazoa > Arthropoda > Insecta > Blattodea > Rhinotermitidae > Coptotermes > Coptotermes formosanus. The sequence continues at coordinate 265,277 of BLKM01000154.1, read as the reverse complement.
TTACTGCCAGAAGCCAGTGGATAGATAACTAGGTTGTTGAAGTTAAGAAAATATAACATTCTGCACCGACACTGTGAGAAGATTGGGAAAGAAGCAGAGGTTGTCATCTGCAATTTTATTGTCATTCCCTTGTTTTCTTACTTGTATCGGTTTCTAACTTTATTTTCAGATTGTGTAATTTGTGTCATGGCATGTTCATGACTTGTTTTGAATAAAATTGCAGTAATTGTGTCATTATGTATGTAAAAAGAACAAGTGTTAATGTATAAGAGCATTGCAGCATTTCCGGCTTATACTTGCAGCTGGAGGAAATTTAGTAGATGCGCTGTTCACAATTGGAGTGTTAGATTTTGCAGAAAGGGCCATTAATTTCAAAATGTCACACAATATACTGCTTAATAATATCAAGATGGGTGTTTATCATGGGGGAAGTGCATAAGATTTTGTAAGTCTCTGACCATGGCTTTATGCCATATTTGTACACTTTATGGTCTTATTTATTTCCAGGATGACAACAGTCATTTTAGGAGTTAATGATTTAATGCAAACTTCCAGTTGCAACCTACTCTAATTCACTGGCTGTATTAGACTGTGTACAGTATATGTGCTGTTCATCAAGGCTTCCATATACACATTTTGTTATGTGCGTGGACTTGAATAGTAATAGTAGCAGGTGTATAAGAAGATTGAGGTTGGTATGTCTGTGTTTCAAATTATGTTGAAGAGATTCCACTGTTCTACAGTTTGAATGGGGACTGGACATATTATAGTGTGTATATATTTTTAACTCACCACTGCTTCACACCTGATGGCACTATTTTCGGTTTTGAGAAAACACGGGCTTGACTTCTGGTATCTGATCTATTATTTTATTTGTAGGCAGTGAGGAAATAATCCTCACTGAGGATTGTAGATAGAATTTACAGCAGTAATCACAACTGCAGTTGTGCATTTTCTCATGCTGAATCAGACACATTAATTATTGGCTTTATATTCTGGTCCGGCACACTTTATCTTCCTCCCTGTCACACAGGTTGAGTCCTTTCTTTCCTGTTCATATGTTTCATTCTTGGTCTTAAAAGTTCTTCTTAGAACAGTATGTGTGGTTGTGCCATAGCTATGGTGGTGGTTGCCATCTTCTTTTGTCAGAGACCAGGTTCACTCTCAGGGTGATGTGTATGGGATTAGGAGGAGACTAAGTAGACAGATTTTGCTCAGAGTGCTTTAACCTTCCTCTGCCTGTGCCATTTGATTTGAGGGACAGAAAAGAAGTCGCAGTGAGCCAATTCTGGTGAGCACGGAGGCTGTGCCAGTGGCAGGTTACTGCATTCATCAACACAGAGTACTCAGACTGATCTAAGTGGATAGGTGTATTGTCATGGCGAATTACTCATTTCTCAGATGTTTGATGCACTGTATTGCAGGAACATCCTAGCACATAGAAATGTTGGTTAGTGTTCTGGTCTTATGAAGTATTGTCACAGACCACAACCTCCTGCTGACAAACGAGAACAGTCAACACCACCTTTGCTTTCCAGTGCATTTGACATCTTTATTTTGCTTGTCGCAATGTAAGAGATTGCCATTGTAGTGACTACTGCCTGGATTCTGTGGTTGTAACACCTGCACTGATATTTCATTGCCTGTTACAAAGTTCTTAACCCTTCAAAGACGAAACGCATCTGTTTGTTCTGAAATCCATACAAAACACATAAACACAATGTCAGCACCATGTAGAATTATTGGATGTTAAACTGGGTGGTACGTAAAGTAACTGCTAGGCTTTAAAAGTTTAAAGAAGGCTGTTGGTTCATGCATACGAGTCACATTCCACAGGCATATGGTTTTCCTTCTATGCCTGTGTCAGTCATAGAATGAACTTGATAGAGTCCTTATTCCCAAACCTACAGTGAAAATGGTGGCTGTAAGAATGGCCTGCGTGTTCAGCCATATCACAAAGAGTCAGTCTCCTGTAACTTTGCATTAAATCACTCGCTCACTCGCTTGCTCATTCACTCACTCACTCACTCACTCACTCACTCACTCACTCACTCACTCACTCACTCACTCACTCACTCACTCACTCACTCACTCACACACACACACACACACACACACACACACACACACACACACACACACACCTATTCAGAAGCAAACATACTTCTCAGCATGTGTTGTTTTATTTGACAATATCTGTATCAGTTTAATTCAGCTACAGGGAGGCTATTTGGTAGCTGTGCCAAAGCATGGCGTTTAGACTGTGCACTCATACCATTGGTTACTTTCTTTCCTTGTCATCTGTACAGTACTTGATGCTACATCGTAGAGTTAAGGTTACTAGCCCACATGCACAATGCACCTTATGTATCTGTGAAGTACTGTGCATAAATTTTGGGGACCACAATCTTTGCATTTAACATGCACCACATACATCACATATCAACGTTCACATAAGTAGCATAAGTTGTGGATATATTGTGCTTCATTCTTCACTTATATGTTCCCATGTTAAGTTAAAACTAAGCATTATTTATCCTAAAAGGTATCAACTTTGGATGAAGCTTGCAGTCGTGAACTGACTGCACGTAACAGGTCCAGAAATTAGTGAATCATGTCGCAATGTGTGTACAACCAATTTTTTAAAGTAGTAGTATAAAAAATTGTGGTTCATGCAAGTTGTGTTGGACATAGGTAAGTTGACACTTTGAGAATCAAATGTTTGATGTGCATTTGTGTGAAATGTAAATCCTTTAGAAAATGTCTGAAGAAGTTCAGAATAAAACTTCAGGGACTCAGAGCCCATACAGGAAGTTTTCAGAATCTCTTCCATAGAGTGAGGACAGTGGTACCTGAACAACAGGAAACCAAGTTGTCACCATCAGTTATTATCAACTAAAACTTGGGCAGTATATGAGCTTGGCTTAAACATTTGCCTTCTGAGCATCGTAAGTGCTGTGCACAAAGAACTGGAGTTTTGAAAAGGATTTAGAGAACCACAACAGAATTATCAGAACTGCAGTGTGAGGGTGAGACATCCCATTGTGATGCATGAACAAACAGGTGGACCAAATCACAACTGTATTTTCAGACAATATCTCTTGTCTCTCTGCCTTCCCCCCTCTCCCCCACCTCCACCCACTTCGTTGTTGGTTACAAATGTTTTGTGTAAAAAGTGTTTTGTCTTTTCGCATATTTTTATGCTTGTGCATAATGATGGCTTTAGGAAAGAGCCAAACATGAAGCACATTTTGGACAATAAAAGATATTCTATGAAAATGTAAATTGTGATAGATGATCCAGCTGTTGATGTGCCTGTTAAAACGACAGCTTTAAAACACCACAATTATTCACTTTTTTAGCCACATGGTCCAGTAATTTCTGTCAGTCGTAACATCGGTAGTTCGTTATGGTGAACCATGTCCTGAGTCATAATTTTATTGGGTGGGGCTTTGTTTCATCAGAATGGACATGCAAACACAGCACAGATGCTAGAGCACAGGGATTCACATGTGATACATGGTGTGAGAATTAATGTCCAGTGCATCCTAAGTGGATGGAGGATTTTGGATGATGTTTTATTGGTAGTGCAGTTAATTCTGACATATATGTAAAGCAGGTACTGTAAGGTAGGCCGGTAACGTTCACTGTAAGGTAGTGTTTAGCCTTACTACTGTTGTGGGTTACTGACTGTGAAAGGTGGCAGCCAGTGCAGTGACAGCACCTGGGAGAAAATTGATGGTGGTGATGATGATATCGATGACGGAGGAATGGTGGAATCTCTGTTTAATCTTTAGTCTCCAAGAATAGATTTAAATGCCACCAGTGTTTCAGGGCCAGATTTTAACTCTGAAATGATGGGATTAGGGTCGAAAATGTGATACACTCAGGCAGCTGGACAGCATGTACGCTTACAATAGTGGAGTACACAGCCAATGAATGTTAATGTTCGATTTAAGTTAGAGTTTTTGCACTTTGAACACAGCATACAGGCCAGGCTAAGATCATCTTCTGTCGTCTAAAGAAAGATTTCACAGTAGTGTTGTTGAAGCCTGTAGAGGTGTCTTCAGATATAATTTTGCATTATATTGATTTTGGTGTGTATCTTGAACACCTCATTTCAAATTCTTAGTTGGCAGCCTGTGTTCTTGACATTCAGTCATATTACTGTTACTGTGGTATGAGAAATGAGGTCTTGATGTTGGATGAGTGTCGGTGCAGATGTTTGCCTTATGGCAGAGATGTATGGAGGTGCGCCATATTTGAATATTTCCAGAAGATGGGGATGGGCAATTCTCCATTGGCCGGCTTGGCAGCTCTTGGCTTGGGAGGCCTCAACACTGGCAACACAGGTGGCCTGAATCCTGCAGGTAATTGTGATTCTTGAAGCATGTTGCATGCAGTCTCTCCCCCTGTTCTTAAGTATTGAAGTGGACAGCAATGCTCAATAAGACAAAAATAAACAATATGAAGACAATATAAACACCAGGTATGTTAAGTTTGTATCTGTTTTTAAGACCCAAAAATTCACAGGCAGGTATTCAAGTTTAATTCACACTATACTTGTTAGTCTTATAACAGTTTAATATTGACATTATTTATACCTGACCTTTTTGTGTTTTGTATACTGGAATATTTTAATGTGTGTGCCACACATATTTATGTCAATCACCTGAACTGTTGTACACACAAAGCCCTTTCCCTCATTTCAAAGAAGGGGTCATGACATGTTCAAGGAACTTGTGCATTCGTTTTTGTTGATGAAATGAATTGGCAGTTTGTTTACATGGTAATAGCATCTGACTTAGCACAGTGTCCATTCCTCTCTCCAGCTTATCCAATTTGTCCATTTCTGTAACAGACATCACTTTTCTTTTAATCCTTTGGCTTTTCATGAGCACTTTACCAGACAAAATGTAATTGCAACAGTTGCTTTTAAAAACTGTGAAAAGTACAGTGGAAATTACATTGCATATTGCACATTGTCTAGGTAGCTACTGTGTGAGACAGGCAAGCAGATGCAGCCTTCTGCGTATTATTCTGTTTGCATATGCAAACACAACCACAAGTGAGTGAGGGTCCTACACCATGAAGCGTGGGGTTGCCACAATAATTCTTTGATCTATAAGCAAAGATGCGTGAACCCACACAGGAGGGTCTGCTATTATTTTGTTTCATTATATTAACCCTCTGGAGCCAGAATTAAGTGACCATTGTACTCTGCAATATACCCAGAATTAATGGCTGTCCATTACTTTGCACATTCTTGGCTGATGACTTCAGTGTGGCATTCTGTTTTCTCAGCATCACACTGCACGTCGACTGTAGCCGACTTTGGCTGGCACCAAAGGGTTAAAGGTACACATTTTGTGTTGGGCTTTTGTATTTTATAGGCGGGGGATTAAACTAATATGTCTGTATTTGTAGATAACACTATGTTTTTTGTTATCTTTGTAGGAAGTTGCAAATTTTTCCTATTAAATGGGAAGCCTTCCATATTGCAAAGTTAACATATGTGATATTTCTTTGAGCAGTATTGTCTGTTGGCACAGCTCTTGCTGCCCTTGCTGGTAGTCAACTGCGAACAAACAACCAAAACCGTAATCAGCCTGGAGCAAATCAGCAGACGCATGAAATGACAGTTCCCAATGAACTGATTGGTTGCATCATAGGCAAGGGTGGCACAAAGATTGCAGAGATCAGGTATGTGTAGTTGGTAAATTCTGGTTTCTTTGGAGTAGTTTTGAGATGCATAAGGTAAATGTGAAACGTCCCATCCTGTTGTGATTGAAATGAAGTGATCAAACTGGACACCAGACAGATTTTATGTGATACCTAGTGGCAAAAGAATGGGTCTTTAGCACGTAATTATTTTATGTATTGTTGTCATTGTTTTATAGTAATGCTGTGCATAAGAGAATGTTCTGTAGTGAAGTTTTTCTTTTTCTGGTTGAGTGTCCATTTTCAGTATTCAACTGTCTGTGGTGAGTGATAAAAGTAATGATAACCCTCCATGTTGTTTGAATGGCTTTTACACTTCTTTGAAGGCCAAAAATTCATTATTGAGGGTACTAGAAGTAGTGCACCACCCATTCTTGTCATTGATACAGGCATTTATCATACCAGGATATGTCCCATGACAAAGTTCTTGATAAAGTGGGCGAGAAGTTCTGTGTAACACGTAACTTACAATTTAGACTTGGCTTTGAGTGGTTTTCACCGCTTTGGGTGACTGAAGGAATGAGTTGAAGACTGGAAGTTTGAACATGATGAGTGAGAGTGGCAGTGTGTAATTTATTTTGCAGGGACATTGTAAGTTTTTATGTGCAGTGGTGGATTTGCAGAATTTATACGGCATTGCAAAACGTGTGAAATTGAAGGACTGTTACAGAAAAATTGACATCCAAAACACAGTATTTGTACACAGTATGAAATTTAATTAAGTCCTGTAATTTATTGGTATGCTCCTAGTAATACTGGTATTTTCGTTGTTGGCAAGACTATTTTTGTCAGTGGCTAAAAAAGTTTGAAGAGCCAAATTCTTGGAAGCTGAATTGTGTCTGCATGTCACGGAATTGAGTAAAAATCTGTTAAGACAAGACTGATTTAATGCATGTATATGTGTAAATTCTTGAAAGCTGAATTTTGTCCCCATGTCATGGAATTAAGTAAAAAGTTTTTGTGGGAAGACTTGATATAATGCATGTACATATGTAAATTCTTGCTGTTAATGCATCTTCATTACAGGCTGTCACATGACTTTTTATGTAACACTAATCATTGTGTGTCTGATAAATGTAACTGTTATTTTGGACATGCTCCATTACTTCATATTTTTTCAGAAGAATCTTTTTGAAACTTGATCTGTTTCATTAGTCATGTGTTAGGAAGGGAGGGTTTTGGCTCATTGGGGCTCATTAGAAAGGTCTAGTCTTGATCAGTGGACACAGCTTTCAATTTTTTTGTTGAAACATAATTTTACAAAATAAAAAAATTCTCACTTTTCTACATAGTTTCCACCTTTCTCTATGCATTTTTGCCAGTGGATTGGGAGTTTTTTATTCCTGCGTTGTAGAATGAAGGAGGACGCGTCTGTAGCCACTTGCACACAAAATTCTCGATCTGCTCATCATCGTCGAAACGCTGCCCCCTAGCGCCTCCTTAAGGGGTCCAAACATGTAGTGGTCGCAAGGGGAGAGGTCCGGGCTGTACGGCGGGTGTTCTAGGGCAGTTCAGTACATCTGAGCCAATTTTTCTTGGGTTAGGGCTGCGGAATGGGGTCTGGCATTGTCGTGAAGCAGCAGCACGTCTCAACTGGGGAAACCTCACCTTTTCGATCGATAGGCTGCTTGAACCTTCTCCAATAGGTCGCAATAATAAGCCGCATTGACGGTTCTGCGAGCGTGAAGGAAATCTACGAGCAAGACCCCTTTAAAGTCCCAAAAAACTGTTGCCATCACTGTGCCGGCTGACAACCTCGTTTTTGCCTTTACCGGACATTCCTTACCCTTACCTCGCCACTCCTTACTGGCCCTCTTTGTCTCTGGTGTGTAGTGATGCACCCAGGTTTCATCGCGATGAATGAATGCGTCTCCTTCCTCTTCATAGCGCGCCAACAGTGTTTCAGAAATTTGAACACGAGCAGTTTTTTTGTTGATCACTCAACAGCCTGGGTACCCATCAGGCTGAAATTTTTCGAAACAGCAGCTCGTTTTTGATGATGGATTGCATGCTCCCATAGCTGATACGGGTACCAAGCTCCTGACAAATTTCAACCACAGTAAGGCGATCGCCTTCAATAAGGTCACGAACCACTGCGATATTCTCTGAGGTGATGCTTGCCCTTGGGCGTCATTGATGACTTGTGTTTTGCACGGCATCTCTTCCTCCACGAAACTCTTTATGCCAGAATTTCACTTGCGTCTTCGATAGTGTTGATTCCACGTATTGTGTGTGTAATCTATGCCAAATTTCATTGGGCCCAACGTTTTCGTTGCTTAGGAACTTTATTACAACACGTTGCGCAATAGTAATTGGCACCTCTCTCTCGCTTATCTTGAATTCAACTAACTGAGGAGAAGGGAGAGTCTGACGGTGAGTTGAGGAGGGTCCCCAGTCCCCACCACACCACCGCACAAGGTCATTACCCAATCGTGCTCATTTGCTGGTTGCAACTGACAGAGGTCGGTTTATATTTGATCTACCTTCATAACATCAGATATCATTACATGGAGAGCAGACTGCATAAGCGGAGTATATTTTATCTTATATTCACTGACATACTGTTCTGTTGTTGAATAAATAGGCTCTGTGTACCATCTAAGACAACTACTGTGTTTGTTTTAGTTTGTTACACTACATTGACCATCTTTCAAAATGCATGATCATGGGCTTTGTTAGGTTTCTGTGGGAGTTTTTTTTTTTCACAGCTTTATTTTATGTTGCTTTTGAAGTACCAGAAATACACGTATCTCCAACCTACTTGGCGTCACATTGGTTGAATGTCTTAGTAACTGAGGTTAATTTTGAGATTAAGCTCAGAAGTAATTAATATTATAGTTTTCCAGTTGAGTATCTTGCAAGAGTTATTTTAAAACAGCAAGTTATGTTTTCCTTTGTTATTTTTAGCACAGAGTATGTTGCTGATTGTTGGCATTTTCCTAGAAAAGTTCTTTCACCACAGGACAATTATAAACCTCTCAGGTTGTTCGGAGCTTTCACAGTGGAGGTCGTTTTACTGTGTGATCGTCATTTTAAGTGCGTGAAGTATATACTTATTTAATTTCTGTGGGAATAATTAGTGCCTCAGTTTTGTATTTCAGTATTAATTTTTTGTGCGTACTAGTGAAACAAGGGCACACTTTGTATTTTTGTTGCTCAGTTTGTCATATGTAAATGTTGCACTACCAAGAATAACAACTTGGCTTCTGTTTACAACCACATATAATTATTTTATGCAAGATATGAGAAAAGTGATTCACAGAAACTGCAGAGACAGGTAGAAAACCTCAAAAGGAAACAAAAGTAAACGGAACAATTCTAGAAGAAATCATTACATAAGTGTCCAGTCGAGATTTTTTTTCTTTCTTTTTTTGCATTTGGCTTTGAGGTTTCTAGCCCATCCCTGTCCCTATTGTTGGCATGTTCCTTTTCTACTACAGGCTAATATGCAAGTGGATGTGTGTTATTTGGGGTGTTTCTGTCTTGTGTAAGCATGTGAGTGATGTGAATCATGTTGTACCTTGCTATAATTGTAACAGTTGAAAGCATTAAGTAATCCAAGAATAAAGAATAAATAACAATGAGACCTTTTTTTTTCCAGACAATCCAAGAATAAAGAATAGAGACCTTTTCCTTTCCAGGCAAATTAGTGAGACTACAATTCACATCTCAAACTGTGAATCATGTTGTACATTACTATAATCTTAACCTTTGAAAGCATCAGGTAAACGAAGAATAAATGACAATGGGACTTTTTTTTCGGTCCAGGCAAATTAGTGGGGCTATGATTCGCATCTCAAACTGTGAAGAACGTGAAGGTGGCAGCACAGACAGAACCATTACAATCACAGGCAATCCTGATGCAGTGGCGCTTGCACAGTATCTGATCAACATGAGGTAGGAACACTTCATTGTCTTGTAGCCTGTTAGCATAGGGAGTTGAGCAGGAGGGATGCAGACCCATGTCCATGTCCTTTATTGATTGTTCAACTGTTGAAACCATGGGTACACTGTCCCACATACCTTTGCTTCCATGAAATATAACAAACATTAATTCTTATTTTGGAAATATGTAAATGACTGCTTCATTGCATGTAAATTGTTGCTCCCAGTCTACATCCAGCTTCTGAAATGAATAGTCCTTCATTCTGTAACAACTGTTAAAAACTGGAGAGTTCTCTTTATTTTAATGCTCGGCATGATTTTGAATATTGAGTATATCGAGAAATTTCATTTACTGCTTGCTTTGCTACACTAGGGACATGGGTTCTGTATTTCTTTGTGCTCAGTAACTGCAAGTATGTGGTTTGATGGAGGAGGTAGGGATTGCAGTGGGATCGTCTGAAGATGCAAGTGAAGACGACAGCATCAGTCAGCACAAAGAAGATACGTGACCTATCATTCTTTCCAGGTCTCCTGTTCTTTGTTACAAAGCACTAACTTCCTGTTCTCTGCAGCCATTCGTATGCCCCACTGCACCCTCTCCAGACAAGGACATTTTTCTGCAGTGCTCCTGTCTGCCCTCATCATAACTCCAGCTGGAATAATTCCCCTTTGTGTTGTTTGTTTTGTTTTGAAGTAACCATGAAGTTAGGAATTAAGGATATGTTCAAGCGTTACAAGTATATAACTTTAAAGTGTTACAGTGTGTAGCCACAAGCTTGAACAGCCCACCTGTAACATGGCCATGTGATTGTGCCATGTTGCATATTCTAACTTTGGATTATGTCTACCCCATGGGTGTAGAAAATGGTGAGAGGAACTGAAGCTCATATTGAAGTATTCTCTCACACCAGACTGTTGGATTAAACTGTGGGAGTTTAAAATTGAATAACAGTTTCTTTTTTCCTTGAGTTATGAATATTGATAGTGCCATATGTAGATTACTTTGTTCCTCTGCTGTCTTCCACAGAATCTTCCGAGATCCATACCCATCTAATGTGGCCATTTGTTAGGCCTGCACATAAAGCTAGTGCTTGGTGGGACTTTGCTAGTACTTTCCACATTGTTCAGGGTACATTGCTTAAACATTTTGTTGAAATTTGTACGTTGCTTATTAACACCCTTAAAACTCATTTGAGTGTCAAAAAATTTACTTCATTCAGCCAAATTGTCCTGCAAGTTTGTCACTACTCAGGGACTGCAAATGTAGGATTTGGTTTTCTTGTTTTTCAGTGTTTGGATATCCTGTTTCTGCTCCTACATTTTCGTAGGAATTTTTGTTTCATATTAATTGCATCCTAGTTTGGCTTAAAGTGGTCATTTTGTATATGGCTGCAGATAGTTGAAGTCAAAAGCCACAGGTTATAAAACTGTTCTCATTGCTGCATTGTAGCAGTGATTATTAGCAGAGTGGATAGAACTGAGGAACCCCTGATGAAGCCATGAGCAACAGGTCTTGTGTTACTGTGAGCCAGTAACTGTAGAATGCTACACATAACAAAATTTGCTGTAACATAGCAAGACCTCAGTAAGATGAACGTTTTAAGCCAAGTTTTGTAACATTATTGAGGGTGTATCATCGCCACTGTAGTGAGTTGTCATTCTCTTTTATTATGGCTTTTATTTTACAGTCCGTAACTCCATGTATAAACACACCAGAGCTTAACTTTTAAGAATGCCTGTCACTTATTTCGGTCATACAATGCATGCAAATGTAGCATGATGAAACACATTGATAGTTGTAAGATTTTAGTGGCATTCTTAGATGATGTTCAGGAGTTCTGTGCACTTTCCTCACACTGTGGAAGTGGAGAGTGTGCTAGATTATTCCACTTGGTGCACATTGGCTGCATTTGTTTGCTCTGGGGTCTAGGGACAAGAGGTGGAAAGGCATCACCTTCCTACACAACCTTGCCATGCCCGAACAACTTGTTCCTGATTCCTGGTTAACAAATACACCCATGGTGTGTCACACAGTATTACATATTTTTTTTAATTAATTAAATTCACAACCTGGTTTTTTAATCCTTGCCATTATGTCCGTTGTCTCTTTTCCCCCAGTGTTGAACTGCAGAAAGCTAACCTTGAGGCCCAAAATCCCGCAACCCCCGGAGGTCCGGGCACTTCAACCCCTGGCTCAAGTTCGAGTGGTCCCTCTTCCGCGGCCGCCTCCCCTCTGGCCAGTGCTATTCCCCTCGCCCAGCTGCTCTCCAAACCTGGCGCCCTCAACGCACTGTCAAGTCTCAGTGCCCTGGGGGGACTCACGGAGCTTCTGGGGGGCACTGGCGCCTCAGCCCCTGTCCAGACCACAGGCGTTCACCGTTCACATAAGACCTATACACCCAGGTTGCGGAGCCCGGGTGGAGGCATGGGCTCGCAGGATAACGCCAAAATTAAATCTGAGAGGAGCAAGTTTGCCCCTTACTAGAATGCACTCATTATCCTGCTCACCCAGACACCTACCAACCCTGCTCTGTAGCACAGGGGTGCTGGCCAACAGGTTACATTAATTACAGGAAAAAATTAATAATGTTTATGTTAATGGTAACTCACAATTTAGTGGGGTAGAACATGGTAAAATCTCGTCAACATTGAGTGTGTTTTGTCATCTATTAATCTTTAATAAATGTATTCGTTGAGTACATTCACTACTGACCCTTTTCATGTCAGATTATGGAGATGCTTGCATTGTTGGCATTGTGCCGTGGCAGCCAAACACATGGTATTCTGAATTGATGAGATTTTACTTTTCTGATCTTTTTGAAAGTGCAGTTGAATTAGTCTTAAGTTTTGACAGTGTGGTGTTTCTCTTTAGCCTAATGGCAAAGAAAGGAGGAGCATCTCACAAGTCTTACCCTAGGTACAATCATTACTATCATCTTCATGTCTAAGCAGTAGTTCGTTATTATAATTATTACTGGTACATTTTTCTTCTGTAAGTTTTTATTATTCCAAGTTACATAGATTAAGCCGCAGGAAGACAGATTAGATGTCAGTAGTGTGACTTTTATAGATAGTTTTGCCAGTGTTTGTTTTGTTAAAGTGGTATTGATTCCAAACTTTTTGTGATATGTTTTAGAATAATTTTTTATTATTATTTTAACATTGTGAGTTTTGTAAAGTGGCCAGACTGATGATCAGTGGCGATAAAGTGAACATTTTGTGTTGAACATTTGTGAGGAACCTGGACTCAAGGAGAACATATCATATTGGTTTGCTTAGACCACTGCTTTTTGTTTGCAAGGTTCTGTGTCATATGTGTATTTAGTTTATTAAGGAAAATAAACTGAAAGATATAGTAGGATTACTTTTGTTTTATGTTTGAAATTTATGAAAGTCTTGCAACTCTTTAAATAAAATTTGTTAGCAATGTACTAATTGCAACAAATAAAATTATTTCTTTTGTTGCCTGACCTGGTGTCCAGTGTATGCAGCACAGGTTCAGATGCCAGTCCTTGCATCTGAATCATACGGCCTGTTACAAAACCTTCCACTAGGTCACATTATTCTGTTATGTAGACGTCACTGAATTACACGTGTATAGTTGACATAATACTTTTTTTTAAGGCAACGGCCTTTTTGGTCAATAGCCTTTTCATTGACTATCTGTCATTAGTTGTCCCCAGATTATCTTGCAGTTATGTCCCCTGCAATTAGAGGCAGTTTGTGCATTATTTTAGCACCTATACAGTGAGCATGGTAAAGTCACATAATTTCGCTCATGCTGTTTGATATTATCAGATGTGGGTACAGGGCATTCTGGAATCAGTGATACTGACTGCTACTAAGAATGTGTATTACCAGCACAACATATAAATATTACCACATGATTTTCACGAAATGTTCATGACAACATATTTGTGAATATTATTATTGCTCTTAAGCTAAGTACTGCATTAAAATAGATGGAAGTCTAGTTCACCTGACTCCCTCAATCTTATTTTCATCCTGTTGTGATGACATCTTCCTTTTAACATTTAGCCAGCTGGGGTGGGTATTTAAATTTTATCCCATGGTATGCGAAGAACATGTTATTTGAACACGCAAAGATAAAATGGTGAAATAAATGACATTTTGTGGAAAATAAAACATAGATTATGCAGGATTTCTTAGAAATGCAGTAAATTTGCTTTTTGCCTAAATATATAAAATTGAGTTTCTAGGGGTGTTTTCCTACAAGCATTTGTGTTTTGCACCACAGGTGTTTAAAAGGTTAATTGTAAGTAAAACATTTATTCAGTATGGCTTTATAGCATGGGATTCGTTTGCAGCACTAATCACTACCTAATGTTTTATCCCGATTCCTACATATGCCCTTACTGCCAGTGTGCACCAGTTCACAGATGGCTATGGAATGCTGTTGACTGCCACCCGTTTACTTCCAAGGAAGGACTTCGTTGTGTTTGGCTAAAAAGTACCCTTCCAGGGTTGATGGTTCTCCTTAGCATAGTTGTCAAAATTCGCAACAGACATGCTGCTTCTAAAAAGCCTGCAAGGGAGTGTTTTTCATAAAAATTTGAAATAGTGAAGAACTCTTTGATATGGTCCTGCAGTTCAGTGTTCAGTTCCTTTTGTTGAATGAAGAGTAAGATTTGATGGCATTTTAAGTTCTGTACCAGGAAAGTTCTGGGGCCGCTGTTTGTTGGATTAATTCTGAAGCTGCAAAAGTATTGTTGTAGTGAGAGCATCCTTTGGCATGGAGTGAAATAATGTGACACTTCTTTCACATTAATAGATTATCTAGTAGGAGGTGGATGGTTTCCTTTGTTGAAGGTAGTGGCCACTTAGCATTTCAAAAGTGGTGGTGAACTTCAGGAAATGTCTGAAAGGCTAGTACTTCTGGCATAGTCATGGTGTTGTTCTCCCTAGATGTTATGTTCATGAACAATTTCAAGAAAGACTTGTACACAGCACACTATGTTTTTCTCATATTATGGCAACACATTACAGTTGGGCATTTTACAGTCTGTTTTACAGGATTGTAATGTTACTACTAGGATGTGGAGAAGATTTATAATAGGTCTGTGTATAGCTGTAGAATGAAGGTACAGAGTCATGCTCTAATATAGCACTGCATAAAAATTATGGGGGGAGAGAGAAAAAACAGTCCTTCAGCGCAGTCTGAATGCAGTCACGTAGTATGTTATGGGATGTTACGTTCTGCCATATTTATTATACTTACCTTGTAACTGGTGTGTTATCATAAAGATATGTGTAGGTGTGTGTGTAAAGTGTCCTTTGCTTTTCTCCAATATTAACCAGAACTGGGGGGTGTCAAATTTTAGAAGAAATTCCAAATATTAAGTTTTACAAAATCCATCCAGTGGGGGCAGTGTTATTTCCGACTGACAGCTATGATGGGGATGAGCTGGTAGCTTTTCACAAATTTTATTTTGAATTCTACATACCATATGGTTTTGATAATAGCCAGCAAGAGTACTGGAGGGACCACCAGCCTTTCTACATTGTTTAACTATACATTTGCTGCTTCAATGTGATCCTCAAGTGCTGGCAGTATTACCCCACTTAACATGTGCTTGGCAATATTTTATTTACATTCTCAATTTAACCGTGTTAACGTTGTTGTCTATCATTATTTCTTTGGTCCCTTCAGCAACTCACATTTAAAATGAAGTATTGTACTGATGAATATCACATACTATTATTTGCTCATTACAGTTACTGACATTTAAAAATGGTTTCAGTTTGTATCTTGCACTTGACATGGTTGCTGTTTGTCATCATCAGACCTCTTTTGCAGTTAGATTTAAAACTAAATATTACACGAAGAGATCGGCTATATGGCTAAACACTGCATAAAGAAAATGATAGATGAAACAGAACAGGATGTGAAAAATATGCAAAAAAAAAAAAGACTGTTCTTTACAGTGAATGGGTTAAGACGTAGATTAGTAAACAGTGGCTTCATGAAAGAAACTCCAGTTCATTAATAACAATCACTTCTAAGAGACTGGACAGAGTCCACAAGCAACATATAAAGAAAAAGTTGTGTCTAAGATGATAGACACACCAACCAGGCATAAATATACATAGATGAATCCCAAACCACCAAAAATTACAAAACACATAAAACTGTGCAATGTGGAAGTATAAATAGGTCAGTAATAGACTATGACAAGGCCCCAGCCTCCAAAATAGGAAAAGCCGTGACATACAGAATACATTTATGGATCAAAAATGCACCTGCAGCATCAAGTATTACAGAACATGCACACTGTTATTGACAAATGTGCACATACATCTCATGTATTGAATGCTGAACATTAGACATTGAAAACTATGTACAAATATACCAGCACGTGGGGTGGTGCGCATTATATCCAGAAATTAATTAATGATGCACTATTAAATAGTAGAAAAACTGAGGAAATTCTGACGCCAACCTTTTGGTGCCAGAATTAACTGGGAACAAACTGGCACAAAAAAGCTACCATCTCATTTTGATGGACCCATCACACCAGATTCTGTGGTATCCATATTCTACAGGGGTCTATAGAAGTGTTCCGTACTTGGCATGTGCTTGGCTTCAGTGTTGGCCAGCCATTGGTGTTTCAAGTAGGACACACTGCATCAACTGTAGTCAAAGTTAGGCTCCGAGGACTAACTGCAGTCCCAGTACAACAAAATTATTTGGAAGTTAAGAATGAATATTGGTCACAAGTAGAGGACACTGCTATGGGATTACCCATCTCTATATTGTCGCCAAAATCTTGCAAAACTTTGAAGGACAGTATTATCGAACAATGGCAAACAGGTCAGAAAGTCCTTATTGAATTAAATGTATGGGAAAATCACAACACACGGTGAAACAAGACAAACTGGATCTTTTTCTTTCTCATAATTAATTAAAATATCTGAGAGTCTGGCCATGAGGATCCCAAAAGCTGCCAGCGAAAACATTGATAATCCACACAATATTCATCAAATATTTGGCCAGTAATATTTGTCAATGTCATAGCAAAACACTGTTACTTGTGGTAATGTTGAATTAGGACACTGCAGAAATGTCATACATGAGAATATATGTTGATAAATTTGTAATTTACAATGAGGAAGAGGCAACCACAGAACAGATTCTGAACAATCACAGCATAATTCGCAGGACTACAAAATGGAAGTGGAAAGCAGCAGAAACCTACATTGTCTGGACATTGACATATTCAGAAGGGACTTGAACTTCATGTTACAGACATACCATAAGCCTGCAGAGATCAGCATTATAATACAGAATACATGAAAGCATCTGATAAAGGACAGAAAACCAGTCTTCAGATATATGTTCAATAGACTAAAACAAATACCATCCGCACCTGAAGTAAAACAAGAGGATTATTACAGAATAGCAATGCAAGAGTAATAATAAGGTAGTAAGGACAAGAAATATGTTAAATTCACATGTGTATGGACAAACACATGAGGACAGTTCCCAAAGTATTTGGGAATACCAATTTAAGAATACCTTACAAAGTTAGGAACACTGTACTGCAAAACCTCACACCAAATCGACATACAAGGGATGTCAGGTATAATAGAGGCGTGTACAGTTATACTGACACATAACAGGAAATGGCCATGAATGTGGCCACATACAGGCTCGCTCTGTCTGTCTGTCTGTCTCACACACACACACACACACACACACACACACACACACACACACACACACACACACACACTCTGTGTCTCTCTCACACACACACACACACACACACACACACACACACACACACTGCACATGCACGTGTGTGTGTGTGTGTGTGTGTGAAGAGGGGGGTTGTGCATGCATATGCCCACTGTTTGATTAAGAGGGGGAATTGCTGGGCTCGCAATGCATAGAATGCGCAGTTACAGCAGGGAGCATTATAAGTACCAAGAGAGTGAGCTTCCCCACAGAAAAACGACGACGCATAAGCTGCAAGAATAAGCTAATGAATTGAAAGTGTGAAAAGATCACATGACCCAATAACAAAGAAAACTCTATCAAATTATAACACAGGACAATGAACAGTATCACCAACATCAACAAGAAATAGTGACAAGACATCAGTGAAAACCAATAGCATACAACACAAAGTAAATGGCAGTGAACACATGAAGTGCATTAGTGGTGAAGGAGTTGTACAGCATTCCACGTGAGTAGAGAATATGTAAAACTTATAGTATCCACAGATTAACATTACCAGAAGTGACAAAAGCCAAAAAGGCAAGGTACAAGCAATTTTAAATAATGTAGTAATTGTTGTGAACTAAGAGAGTTAAGTGTTGTCCATCAACGTAACACTTAAATTTTAATACCAGAAGAGGCCCTTACAAATAGTGAATTAAGTGTTGACCATAGAAATAGAGCATATGAGGAATGTAAAAACAAAAGTGGTACCAGTAATAATAGGGGCACCGGGGACTATCAAAAATCATTTGGAGCATTCTGGATAACATGCCTGGAATGCATGACATCAAGGAACTACAGAAAACGGCCATGTTGGGCACTGTGCACACTCCTCAGGAACTGCTTGTTTAATAAAAGTACAAAATATTCTTCATGGGAAATATTGTTGTATGTACCATATATTTAACCACAGGACACCTGCAAAATTATATACCCTAGGAATGTGTTTCGTTTGAGGTATGTAAATGTAAGTACAGTCAACCTCAGTTATACCGGCCCTGGGTTATAACAGACCATTTTTCCATTCCCCACCCGTTTCCCTATGCTTTTTCATTGTAACTACCTCGGTTACACCGGTCTCTTATATATCGGATCTTCAGTCACATCGGATTTCTCCAACATTCCCCAACAGTTTATTTTCTTCGGCTATACTGTTTTTGGCAAAATAATGGCAAATTCATGGAGGTTACGGTGTGTTCAAGCGCAGGGTGCTCACTTGTCAGAGCAACATGATGACTGCAAATGTAATTTGATAGCATTTTGTACCTGGAGACGCTGTGGAAACTTGCAAATTTTGCAATTTGTTTGGCTTTGCTAAGGATAAGGTCAAACCATTAGCGGTCAGAATGGATAAGCCAGGGCAGTCTCTACCTGTTTCTGTTATTCATGCAGCAGGGAGGAAGTTCTGTAATTGTCATATGCGAGCATCTTTATGGCACTTGGGGCAGGCAGAGTGCCCTGTCATAAATCAGTTATGGCTTGACTTTGGGGCATGTACTTGTAATATCGTAGGTAGCGATTTTGTAAAACTTGTACTTAACCTTACGTACACAGAATTACTTTTTTGACAAAGGCTGTGCCAACCAAACAGGTGCAAATATGTAAACAGGCAAAGGTATCCCATTACAGACCCGGACAGGCCCAGAGGTTTCCAGGAGGTAGAGACTCCCAGATTTGAAAACAGTCGGCACATGAAGGTGGCAAGATTATCAGCCCTACACATCGGCCACTTTTACTCCCCAGGAAATATTCCTGGTACTCATTTCTGTTAGACGCTGTGTACACCCCAGGGCCACAGTGCGGCCGGAAGGATTATGTCAGTGAAAAATTCCAATGACACCATCGGGAATCGAACCCGGGGCCTTCCGGTTTGTAGCACAGTGCCCCAACCAACTGTGCCATGTGAATACCTACAGTATTTAAAAATTTTGGCCGGTCCTAATGGCTGCGTGGTGTAAGGTGTGGGTCTGCCGCCGTTTGCTTGCTGGGATGGTGAGTTCAAATCCCACTGGGGGCGTGGATATCTGTGTCTTGTGAGTGTTGTCACATAGGCGTCTTTGCGTCGGGCCGATCACTCGTCGAGAGTAGTACTACAAGAGTGTGGTGCATCTGAGTGTGATCATGAAGCCACGGTAATGAGGGGGCCCTGGCCCACAAGGGGCTGTTGCGCCACTGGGAGGGGGGGTGGCTTAAAAATTTTGAGTATGTTGTACAATACAGTAGGTGCGTAAAGGAAGGGAGTATTCAGGAGTCTTGGTGTGTGGTGCTTCCATCTGTTACATCAAGGGTTCACGAATGTAGTAATGCGTGTTTTTGTATGTACAAAATGTAGTTGTTCATGTCCATATGCAATAAAACTGAAGACAAGCGTAACTTAAGTGGCATAAATTTAAATGTTATGTTAAAACACAATTTATCTGAACCTCAGATATAACGGACTTTGGTTATAACGGACATTTTAAGGACTCCCCTCGGGATCCGTTATAACCGAGGTTGACTGTACCCTGTTATAAAGGTGATAAATGATGATGATCTAAAGGTACTTTTCCCAGCAAAGAAACTGCTGCTGTGTTGATTAGAATTTCATTTGAGTTTTTCTTCTCCTAGTCTCCACCCTCCTGAGTGCATGAACATGGCCCACTTTGCATGGTGTGTAGACAGCTTGACACACTCAGCAGTGTTTCTGTGTGATGTAGAGCAGTTTTTTTTCCCCAGCAGTGATGGACATACCAAATAAAGCATGCATTCCAGCATTCTCTTAATGGTTTAATTTGGTTTCCATGGAAATGAACAACAAAGTAACAAAGAAACCATTATCTGCTTACACTCATTATGTAATGATGGTGAGATGTGTTTGCTTCTTTAATATCAGTGATTTCTGTCAGTGTGCTGTTTATCTGATAAAACACTACATGCCTGATGAACTTCATACGGAAGCAGACTTAACAAAGATATAGATTCCTGTAGTTGCCAGCTACTCGTGAAGAAGAGATCCCTTAGATTTTAATCCAATTAAAGTACTGAAGTCATGTTCCTGTACATGCCATGAAAGCTGCACCTGTGGATAGAGTGTGCCCAGTGCACATTGGATAGGGTGTGCCCCAGAGCTGGTCTGGACATTGGAGAAGAGCTAAATCTCTTGTTGCTTGCAGGTACATGGAATTGAACCACAGTTCCTTGAATGTCCAGCCTTTAGCCCAATCACTCTACCATCTTAGCTACCCTACTTCCCACTGACATTAAGTATGATGAAAAAGTTCATCAGATTAGGATTGCTGTGTATCCACTTCTCACTGTCTGAGAAACTTAGCATTACCTATCTGTCATTGGATCAGTTATCTTTGCATTTTTATTGTTGCCTACTGAATTTCTAGGCTGTTTGTACATAATGCTGCTTATACTGGAACTGAGATATCAGTGTGCAAGTTTTAACTTGTATTTCAGATTTCTATTTACAACACAGATACTCTGTATTTTAATGAACTATAAGCATGTTTGAAATTCTTAATATGTTGCAGTTGCTGATAAAGTAAAACGTATATGCATATAATATCCTAATTGAATGTGTGTTGTTTCCAGACAAGTAGAAGAATTATTTGTTCAGTTGAAACATGATATGACTGTAGTTTGGAATTTCACCTGCACTGGGGTGCAGAGAAAGGGAAGAATTATTGCTACAGTATGGGCACAGTTTTAGTTGATGCATGACAAAGACTAGGGCTCATATACCCACAGTAAAGACAATGTGGTTTGGACCAACAACACAAAACTGTAGTAGACATACTTAGGCATGAAAGCTGGTAAAACTGGTGTTTCTGTAGTAAGTTTTACTGCAACACATTTGTTGCGAGAAAATAAAATGTTAAATATCACTGATACAAATTCAGTTTCCAGTATTAAATTTTCATAATGTATCAGTTTATCTAAAGAAATAGAAATATGACTTGAGCTTTTTGGGATTAGCTGTATAGTGTGTTACAGCTGTTCCAAGGCTGTCATGGACCCTGCATTTGTCATTGTCAGTGAAGAGCAGGTAGAAGGGAGAATGGGGCTGATAAGTATGTCCCACAGTGGGAGCAAGGTTGGAGGGTGGAGTATGGCAAATCTCCTCTGGTTAAGAAGAGTGTAAAAAACAAGAAGTAAGACCAAACTTTGCTCAGTCTATACCCATCTTCACATTTGAAGTTGTGGGGATGTTCCTTTGTTCCAGTTGCTTGTCTCTTCATGCAACGACAGTAAGAGTAGATTTTATTTAGAACTTGAATTTTATTAGGTGCATTCACAAAACTGCAAAAGTAACTATTAGCTTCATCATGTCTGTCTGTCCATCTGTCTGCATGGAACAATTCAGCTTCCACTGGATGGATTTTCATGAAATTAATATTTGAGGTTTTGAAAATCTGTCTAGAAGATTCAAGTTTGATTAAAATCATACAAGTAACAGATACGTTACATGAAGACCTGTGTACATTTATGATAGTATCTCACTGAATTCTTCTCGGAATGAGAAGTGTTTCAGAAAAACGTTGTAGAGAAAATCAAAACACATATTTTATCTTCAGTTTTTTTTTCCCCAAAAATTGTGCTGTTTATGGGATAATGTGGAAAAATGTGGTAGAGGTAGGCAGGTGACAGATAGCAATATAATGCGACGCAGAAAAGGTGCAGTTTTCATGGTGGATTACTAAGATAACAGTACACTCACACATTATTTAATACTTATTGCTTTTCCATGGCAACAATGGTTATGTGAATGTACCGCCGTGTTATGTTACATGTACATTGCCTGTCTGTTCCAACCTGATGCTGTAGTTGGTCTCGGAGAGTTTGGCTATACCTTATCATTGGTTTTGTAATCTGGTATGTGAGATAGTCCAAGATTCTTGTAGAGAAGTTCCTGATGTATATTTTGCTACAGAAGCAGGTAATCTTACCAAATCCCATTTTTTTGTGTCTGGAGCATTTTGTCCTTGACTCATGAGTTGGTCACTGCCCTGTTGAAGGGTTTATGGTTGGCGTGGATCCGTTTTCCCACATTGGCCTGGCTACAGTGTCTTGTTTCCTGGACATAAGGAGTAGGTGCCATGTAGTGTCACTTGAACTTTGTTTTTCATATTTGTATTGACTGTCATGGATTCTCTGGTGATGCCATTGGTAAAATAACCCTTGGCTTGTAGAAGAGGGTTCATGAGTTATGGTCTGGAGACCTGGATTGTGTGAGGCTACCTGTGTGTGGGTCTGCTGTGTATGGAATATCCCCTGGAATTGACTGGGCAACATTTGATCAAGACATCAAGGAGCAAAACCACAATATACACCCCTTACATTCAAGGAACAGACTTCATTGCTAGGCTGCTCAGAGAAAAAGGATATACAGTCAACCTCGGTTATAACGGACTTTGGTTATAACAGATCGTTTTTCAATTCCCCGGCTGTTTCCCTATGCTTTATCATTGTAACTACCTCAGTTACACCGGTCTCTTATATATCGGATCTTCAGTCACATCATATTTCTCCAACATTCCCCAACAGTTATTTTTCTTCGGCTATAGCGTTTTTTGCAAAATAATGGCAAATTCACAAAGGTTGCAGTGTGTTCGAGCGCAGGGTGCTCACTCATCAGAGCAACATGACGACTGAAAATGTAATTTGATAGCATTTTGTACCCAGAGACGCCCTGGAGACTTGTAAATTTTGCAGTTTGTTTGGCTTTGCAAAGGACAAGGTCAAACCATTAGCAGTTATAATGGATAGCCCAGGATACTCACTACCTGTTTCTGTTTTTCATGCAGCAGGGAGAAAGTAATGCAATTGTCATATGCGAGCATCTTTATGGCACTTGGGGCAGAGTGCCCTGTCATAAATCAATTACGGCTTGACTTCGGCGCATGTACTTGTAACATCGTAGGTAGCCATTTTGTAAGACTTTTACTTACCATACGTACACAGAATTAATTTTTCGACAAAGTGATACGTGTCAGTACAGGCCAAACAAAGAGGCATGAATACGTAAAAAGGTAAAGCTATCCCATTACAGACCTGGACAGGCCCAGAGGGTTCCAGGAGGTAGAGACTCCCAGATTTGAACACAGTCGGCACATGAAGGTGGCAAGCTTGTCAGCCCTACGCACCGGCCACCTTTACTCCTCAGGAAATATTCCTGGTACTGTTTCTGTTAGAGGCTGAGTAGACCCCAGGGCCACAGTGTGGCCAGAATGATTATGTCAATGAAAAATCCCAATGGCACCATTGGGAATCGAACCCGAGGCCTTCCGGTTTGTAGCACAGTGCCTCAACCGATTGCGCCGTGCAAATACATACAGTATTTAAACGTTTTGGCTGATGCTAGTGGCCGCGCGGTGTAAGGCATGGGTCTGCCGCCATTCGCTTGCTGGGATTGTGAGTTTGAATCCCACTCGGGGCATGGATGTCTCTCTCTTATGAGTTTTGTGTGTTGTCACATAGGGGTCTTTGCATTGGGCCGATCACTCATCGAGAGTAGTCCTACAAGAGTGTGGTGCATCTGAGTGTGATCGTGAAGTCATGGTAATGAGGGGGCCCTGGCCCACAAGGGGCTTTTGCACCATTGGGGGGGGGGGGGTAAAAATGTTGAGTATGTTGTACAATACAATAGGTGTGTAAAGGAGGGGCGCATTCAGGCATCTTGGTGTATGGTGCTTCTATCTGTTACATCGAGGGTTCACGAATGTAGTAATGTGTGTTTTTGTGTGTGCAAAATATAGCTGTTCATGTCCATATGCAATGAAACTGAAAACAAGTGTAACTTAAGTGGTATAAATTTAAATGTTATGTTAAAAAGTAATTTAACTGAACCTCGGATATAATGGACTTGGGCTGTTATGGACATTTTTTGGACTCCCGTTGGGATCCGCTATAACCGAGGTTGACTGTATAATATTCATAAATCCTCGAACAAAATGACAATACATCTCAGTTCATTGTAGGACAAGCAACACTCAACACAAAGTCCTGTGGCAGTACATACACCAGCCTGCAGAGCCATTCTTCACGCGATAGCCAGTGACTCCACTGAGATAGAAGACGGTGTCATTTTGGAACATAACGACCAAGCTGCCATCCCCACATTATCAGACAAGCCACTGAAATAAACACTCAGACACCTTCAACCACGAAAATGTAGAGATGAAGTGTGATTTCATGTTTAAACTTGTCTATACCATGTACATATGAATTTAATTTGTATTATTAGGGCCAACTTGTACACTAAAATTCACAATATATCAGGTTTTACATAATTCCCGACATGTTTCGGTGTGGATCTACACCATCATCAGGGGAATCGCACTGAAACATGTCGGGAATTATGTAAAACCTGATATATTGTGATTTTTTAGTGTACGAGTTGGTCCTAATAATACAAATGTGGTTTCATGTCTTTTCCTTTAACCCTTCATTTTTAACCATACAGTCTCTTTCCATTGGGCACCAACATCCCCCACTCCCCCACCCCATATCCTTTGTATCATAGCAAGTTACACGAGTCCATTTTTTTCCTCCTCCTCCTCGCAGATGGCAGCTGTAGTGTACAACAAAATGTTGGAACAGCTTTGTCACACATTGGGGTTAGTTAAACTTTTCGACATTGCTATACTGTGATGTGGAATTGGGTGTTTTTAGGCTGGTTAGTTCACGTTAATGCACTGTTTTGTGTTTAAGTGAAGATAATTATTCAGCCAGATATGGTAATGATAATTTCAGGTGAGGTGAATAGTAATATGTCCTGTACCTAATGCTGTGCTATATTGGGATAATTTGAAGTTGACCAGCAGCGCCATTCTCTTTGCTTTATTTGTAATGGAAAAATACAACACTGACATTGAATAGGTTATAAATGTATACAGTTTGAGACCTCACAGCATAAACTGTGCAAGTTGAGTACAGAAGATGTAGCAGTAGAATCTGAATTTAATGTTGTTGCATAATGCTAGAATAATGTCACTTGTATTGGATACAGAAACAAACTTTATTGACCTGTATGCTTCTGTAATTTGTTTTTGATTGGCAGAGTATATGTTATTGTCTTTGGAAATGTAGCATGCATGAGGATGCCATAAAATGACATAACAGTGTTTTCGCTTGGAACTTCACAGAATTAACATCTTCAGAGACAGAGGCATAGGGAGAAAGGTAGTATATGTTCAAGAGAAACTGGTAACTGACAGTGGTTTCATAGTCTTAAGATGTGTACTGTTCTGGACTGCTCAAACACAGTAATAATGAATTTGTATTCTACCCAAGGCATGGATGTGTGCCCTCATTTTTGTATATTGTGTTCTCCTGCAGGCCTTATTATGGGCACATTCACCATCATTACATAATTTAAGAATCCGTCAATGCTGAAGAAGATAACCTTAGTGAAAGAAGCTATGCAAATGTGAAGTAGATTGAGTCGGCTCAGAAAGTGCTAAACAACTACAGATCACAAGAGCTAGGCGTTGCTGATGTTACTGTGATCACAGTCATACTGTGAAGGGGGGTCCACTGAGAAGGTCCTGGATAGTGATTTGTTACATCTATACATTTCATACATGAAATCAGCTAATGAAAAGAACTGGCCTCATGACAGACAAGACAGCTGACTTGTATTTGAGTGATACCTGGGCAGAGTGTGGACTAGGATTCTTAGATCTGAGGGACCGCCTCCTCCTGGCACCCTTTCAGTTTACAGTGTAGTACACACCAGTAGACCATGACTGGTTCTTTGTAACTTCTTCCCAGTTCACTGTGTCTTAACTCCAGGTAACTTCTACAGTTAGTACAATGTCAGTAACTAAAAGCACACAAGGGCAAAATAATGATACACAAGGAATTACTGCATGGAAACCATCTGTCTCTTAGTTGTTTAATGATTCATTCCCAATCTCTCTCCTACGTGTCTGGATCTGCAAAACATCATTACTTGATATAATAATTTATTATGACATACTATGAAATAAATGTGCAAGTCATCTGGATATGATGCTGTGTTGATTGATGAATTGTTACACACACTTTGGAGGAGGTTTCTGCTTCCATCTTCAGAGTTCAGGTAGTTCTTAGACAGGCTGGGACCCTGATGATGGAGGTGGCAACTGTCTCTGAAATGTCAGTAAGTGTATATATGTGGCATCACATCCCAGAAGACTTTCTTCATGACCACTTCTGTGAGAACCTCAAAATATGCATCTAATGAAATGTTTGTGGTATTACTGTAGCCTGAGATTGGGGCAGTTACAAACTCCACAGCCGAAATCTAACTTGCCTAATGACAACAGTCAGAGTGTGCACACAGCCATGTGCCATGTATATACAGTATAAATATGCTCTGCATAACTGGTTTGTTCTTTGTAGGAACACATAATACTGAAAATGACATTGGATTCCAGATAACAAGTACTATATTGCTTACTAAAATGTGTTTTGGGTTTGTTGCACAGAATGGTTTTTCCTTCAGTAACAGTGTATTCCGTATTTCTGTTTTTCTGTCTCCTTCTTTCAGAGAGAAGAAGCATGTCACAAATTTTTCCCTAACACACATCATATATGGCCTACCCCCCCAAACATATTTTAAACCTTAGTATGTAACATGCTCCGTATTTTTGATAATTCTGAGACACATAAACACCATTTTTGAGTGTCTTAGTAATGCTGTTGAACCCGAGTCATTATCTGCACTGTGTCGAGGTAAGTTTGCCAAATACTGGTACTGCTAAGATGACTGATGATGATAATACAGGGGATGAACTTGCAAGGGAGAGATGACAAATGCCTCTTTGTGAGGGAGCATGTGGATTATTCATCTAGTTCAGCATAGGGGCCCAACAGGAGGAATTTCTTGACCAGCTGAGTGACTTAACTTCCCAACGTACACTGCTCCATTAGTTGGATAGTTAATGCAAGCACCAGCTCTGTATGTGTTAGATTATTTTACTATGAAAAGTTCAACTGCTGTCAGACTTATAACTTAGTGGCTGCATTTTGCACATGGTGTATACTTTGGTTGTGGCTGTACAGTTGGGTCTCAAATGCAGAGATTATTGTGCAGAACAGTAAATCATAAAGCAATCACCATCTGTAACTTTGGTGTTGTTACATAAAACATGAACAATAAAATTAAATGCTGTACGTTTACTCCACCCTCAGTTTAATTGTCCAGCTGTTGTGAATATTCTAGTCCTCTGAGATAAGGCATTGTATTGGATGTTAAGTTACCGACGTTCCCAGAGGAGCTTGCTGCTTTCATCTTCAGGGTCTAAGTAGTCCACTGCTCCTCCGCAACGCCGGTGACAATTTAATCGACACGGCATCATATCCCAGAAAACTTAAATCTTCATTAACATCGCTTATGAAAACCTACCAAACGCCATGACAGCATCGGTATCGGAACTGTCGTGTTTGTATGCATTTGTTGTTAACAGCCTGAACTTAAAAACTTCACAAATACATGTTACTCATCTGCGCACCACCTTGTTTACGATTAATTGACACGGATGCAGTACACACCGCCCGCTTGCCACACAGGCCATTGCTTACTATCCGAACATGAAAAACCTACGGTCCAACAAAGTATTGTACTTTTTATTCATCCTTCTCGACAAAATTAGTTTAGTGTCCATATACAAGGATAGCCCACACGATAACACCGTCGTGTGCAACAAAGAACCATCGCCACTACCCATGTGCTAGCGAGAAGCTTGTGTTGTAACATCTACATGCGAGAGAAAGCTAGAGCAATGTCACATGCGCGCGCGCGTCGTCCTCTGGTGACGTCATGTAACAAAAAGCGCCGATTAAAAAAGTAACTTACTGCATGGGTCTCAAACCCCGTTCCCCGTCTGGTTGTATTATGAGGCTCGCGGCAGCATTTGTAAATTATGTGCATACTATAAGGATTACACGATCATTTAGGCAGTTAGATATACCACTTAGTGTTATTTTTCCATGTGCGGCCTGCAAACGAAAGCTCAGTAACTTTGGCATGAAAATTTTGGACACCCATGACTTACGAGGTCAGAAACCAAACCGTAGAAATATATTTTATAAGTAGTATAAGACCTGGTGACTTTCAAGGGGTAGCATTGACACGTTGTATTTTTACACCATTTTTATTTGTACAAATATTTCTGCATATAAAAATTTATAAAAAACGTTGAATTACTAAAAGTTTCCAGTTCCATTCAGCAGCAAATATTTTCTTGTTATTCCATATGTTTCGCGAAGAAGTGCCGGCATAGCATTATTAATTTGATTAATATGCTAATTTCTATTAAGTGCACTGTATTTATTGAAATTTGGAACCAGGATGTGACTAAATATCCTTTCGTGCTCTGTTAGACTCAGTTCTCTTAACACATAATTAAACTACCATTGTAGATTAATTGTTCTAGGCACTGAAGTCAGCTTTGGACTGAAATGAACTCCAATATTTTCATTAAAATTAATGTGTTGCAGGTTTTTTCCCTTCAGTAAGTGCACAGCAAATCTCATAATAAGGCAAACTAACCTCTATACTTTGGTCATAAAGAAGGAAATCTTGCATCACTTTTTGAGAGCCTGAACTCAAACCAGTTTCACTTATAAAAACTTAAAGTACTTTTCTATTCTGTGGACCTTCAGGAATGATCTACTGTTTGAAACAAGCTCCAAAAAGTAGCAACATCTATTAATATCATTGTCAGTCTTATACACTGAATGAAATACCAATTAAAGACATTCATACAGACATACACCACTTGCTTTTATATGTACTGGATAGTTGTGTGATACAAATGCATGTGTGCTTCCATTACAGGGAATAGTATTAAGGGAAGATGTAGTAAATTCAGAGATACATGCATAGGTAGAAAGAAATTGGATAAATGTATGGTTTAGTCTTCCCAGTCAAATATTTCTATTATAATTGTACAGTACTGTCCTGTACTAATCAAATTATTGTTCAAAAGAAACATGCCTACAAATGTGCAATTTCTGAGCCAGGTATTTGTTGCCTCCTGCACCTGTCAGACTGAAAGTGTTTAGTGACATTGGTAGGTTGGGTAGGTATCACAGAACATTATGTACAATGGGAATTGAACTGTGTATATATTTTAGGGGTCATTATTTTGCTGTATATTTCCTGTGAAATGAAAGGTTATTTATATAGTCTAGATAGAAAAGATATATTTTAGATATAATTGTTAGTGTATTGTGTGAATATAACTTAATGCTGTATATTAAATCTGTTTACAGTTTTGAGATGTTTAATTACCTTGACATAAGTAAATATTTTGCATATTTGATTCTCATGAGGTTAACTTTTATGTATCTCTTGGCATTGAATATTAGTACCTCCCTTTCTTGGAACAGTGTGCATGATGCTGGATTTGTGTTTGTTGCAGGATATCTATGGAGACAGCTGGGATGCCAATGCCTGGGTACCACTATATAACACCCAATCACATTGTCAAGGCACCAATACACTAATGTACAATGTACTGTAATAATGTTAGGGAGCTCTGCCCAAGTGTTTCTTTTTCAGTCGCATAAACAAAGAAGGAAATACTTGTGTAGGATTTGCAATAACAAAAAGCAGAAAAATATGTGAGGGAAGTGTGTATTGGAAAAAGCAAGAAGGGGGTAATTATTACTTGATTGTTGTGAACAAATCAGTTTGCAAATGTTGTGAGGAGAGAAGAGCATATGTTAAAAGGAAAAAGAGTGCAAGTAATATTTTCCAGGTTTAAAATAATGCTTGCCGATTGTTGGTTTTTATGCCTGGAGTGAGGGCCAGTAGTATTTTCAGGTTTGAAAGTAGTGCTTGCCAAAGTGTTTCTGCAGCAATATGCTGGGATGGCATGAAAGACAGATTGCAAGTAGTATTATCTGAGTTTAAAATAATGCTTGTATCACACTTCTGTATGTTGTACTGTACAGTCATAAAAACAACAGTGGGGGCATGTAGTGTTTTCTTTTTTGAACACAATACTTGCCACACATGTTTTGTACTGAGTAAGTTGTGTGGTGGTAAAGGGAACAAGCCAAAGATTTGTGATTTTTTGTTTATTATTATTATTATTATTATTATTATTAATATTATTGTTGTTGTTATATTAGAAATGTTATATATTATTTATTATTAGTATTATTATTCTGTTACTACTGCTGCTACTACTACTACTACTACTGCTGCTGCTGCTGCTACATCACTATATATATATATATATATATATTACAGTATAAAATCTCCCTTCTGTAACAATTCTTTTTCTCCTTGAATGTTTGACTTTCAGTAACCATTTGTATAACACGTAGAGTAGTGATCAATTTAGGAGTGAAATATTTCTCACAATAGCAAGTAGTTTGATGTGAATTCTTCGTTAAACAAAGTAGATATTTGAATACTAGGACACTGATTTTTCTAGACGTGTTTAATTTATCCATGAAATGTTAATACTGATAGTCACAGACCTGTTCACCATACTAACACATATTCTAATTGCTATATCTCTGGTAGTGTCTTCCTAAGAAAAGTAATAAAGCCAAATCAGAAAAGGAAATGTCAAATTGACCATATCATTCCAGGATGCAGCCTGGCTGAGATTTGCTCACATGGCAGAGAACGAGCTACATAGCTGACACTCCTGGCATGTGCACAACAAAATAAGGTACAGAAAGATGTGGAAATGTTCTTACAAAACATAAATTTGATTAATGCAGTGTCAGCTGTGCTATGCTCTCTGAAATATCACATATTTCTTACCATATCACATCTTGATTATAATGTGTCAAGGCTGCTGTAATAATTTTCAAAAGTCTGTTGTATAGCATTAAATTTAGAATGGATAGACACCACATATGGGACAATACAATTATTTACATAATTAATGCCCTTATGTTATTGCCTCCTTTTTTTAGTATGGAACAGACGGATATCAGTTTTATAAGTATGTTCCTCCCAACAAAAATTTGCCGGAAGCTAGGCTCCAGGTGACGTGTAGTACATATCCCTCTTCTTCCATTGCTTCTTGATCATATCTTCCATTTAATGTTATACCCTTTTAACATTAAAATGTGCCAAATCCTATTTACTATAATCCAGTTTTTAATAAGAAAGTAACCAATTTAATGCTCATCTTTAAGAAAGAAAGCATAATTTGTAAGTAAAAGGTAGAATCACATTTTAGAGGAATCTCCATTTAAGAACAAAAAACATAGTTTAGAAAATATTTTATTTTGTGTGCAGATTCTTTGTCTAACAAATGTATCATTGTTGTTTTAGCAAGAACTAAGTCACAAATATATATTAATGACAGCACTAGCCACTGGCAAATACTGTTGCTGTGATTAGTAATAGCTTAATAATGTTATTATTGTACTGGGGCAGTTTCTGTCAGGATGCAGATGATACTGAAGGGTAGGGATACTGTATTCATGTTGTGTTACCATTGATGAAAGAGATTTTGCTACATATGTTAATTTTTTATCTGAAAGGGGTGACAAAAGTGTTTGAGGATAATGTGTAAGGCATATCCCATGTGATAATGGAATATGTAATGCATATCCCATTCATTGTTGGAATATCATGTAAGATATTTCACATGTGATACTGACCAGTAGAACGTTATGCATGTAGAACATATCACATGTGATTTTGCAGGAATGAATTGAGTTCACTGATGAAATAAAATATACATTTTTCTCTGCATTTTATTAAAAAATAATTTCCAGGAAAGAAACAGTTTTATGCTCACAAAGCAAAAGTAAAGACATATCTTTTAAAAAGAAGTTCACTTGAAATAGCTTCATATCATTTGTAGAGATGATAAGCTTTAAATTTAACCTGATCAGATAGGAATGAACTGGATGCAGATATATCCAGTTGCCAGTGTGTACATATGAGGAGCACGCTGCACTGACAAGTTAATGTGTCGTGCTCAGGATTTATTGACAGTTAGATAGAAAAACTTGATAACAATATGGACAATCTAAATATTGTTTTGTGTCGATTAATGTGTTGTCGCACTTCCTTTATTATGAATGAGTGTTGGTATATTGGTTACACTTTTAGAGATGTAGGATTTTTTTTTGTTTAGGAAATATCTGCGATGTTCTGCAATTTTTTAATCAGAATAATATAATTGTTATGTACCAGTGTTTTGTACTATATAAAAAGGAATATCTTGACTGAAAAGATATTTTTGTGCAAAGAGCAAATGATTTTATCTAAGCCAATGATGGTATTATTACATAATGTGTACTGATAAAATTTGTCCCATTAATGCAAAGCACCAACATAGTGTAGCCCTGTCTCTGTTTCTCTCTCTTGCACCTTTACATCATTTTCCATGTTGACAGTTGGTTTTTAACACAATGCACTTTTGTCTCTCCCTTAAATGGATACCCATTTCGAATGAGCCTAATACTTCTAAAGAGGTATGTGACTATTGAAGCGGTCTTTTGCTTGGACTTTTTCGACTTTTAAACTCTTCTTTTTTATCCAGAAGACAAATCACTTTAAAAGTAAAACTTTCTGTGACCCAAATCATAGCACTTTCAAGGCATTACCTAAGTATACAGAATTATTAGATGTTCAGTATGGGTACCTATTTAAGATTTTTTTCCTTTACATAGAATGTTTTGAGACTCTAGGTAGATTAAAGAATTTTCCAGATCTATTAGGCAAATAGTTTGCATCATGATGCATAAAATATTAATGGCAGGAGAAAAAAGATGACTTTTATATATTCCAGTTGAGCTTAAAAGAGTACAGTTGAAAATGGTTTTATTTTTTGCCTGTTTAAAGATTTTTTTAAGGTGCAGTGATGGCACAGCAGGTCAAGAAAGCTTTTTTCTCCTCCATATATATATTTATGTCAGTAATGTTGTACTTCATTATGTATCTCATTAGTGATTCCACCACTGTTAATGGCTGTGGTTTCGGATAGGTAACAAAATATTATCGACTCCCTACTTTTTTTTGTTGAGATAAACGAGTTGGTGGTGAAGTCTCTCAGGACCTTGTCCCCGTGACATGAACGTCAACCATTTGTCTAAGGCAAAGAAAACTGGTAGATGCCCATCCCTCTACCCTCCTGTCTGTGTTCTAGCCAGTGAACTGGTGTGAAGACAAAATGTCGTGCCCTTACCCATGACCTTTCTGGACAGCACCTGGTGTCATCATGATCGGCAGAATGTTTCCAGCTTGGTCACAGGATACTGGTGGACTTGGAAACACTCTGTGTGAGGCCAGGATAACCTTCTATGTGGCATATCCTTGTTTCAGTTTAATTTTCAATGCAGGGAGTAGTTTACCATTGAGCTCAGAGCAATAATCAGAAACTATTATATGTATCTTGATTTCAGTGAGAGTTGGATGAATCAGAAGTGATATATGTCATGGAGCACAGGGGCCTTAACATTAATTCTATGCTGACAACTTTTTTAATGAAAGAAAGGAAAAACTTTGAGTTGTTTATATTTTATTTTTCATTGAATGTAAGCCCATCTGGACATTTGTATGCAAGGCAATCAAGTAATATAATACTAATAACATACCTTTTTTCCAAAGAAAATAATCCTTAAAAATATATCTAACAATGTTGATTCTTTACTAACAATATAAAAAGCTGTTTGTATTTTAAACTGTTCTCTTAAGGGAAGCTTTGTTAGTTCATTATGAACTCTGTACATTCACTCACCACTGATAATAAAATGGAAGATTACGTACTTACTGAACCTTGTTTACAAGTTTGGACATATGAACGGAATACCAGCCTGCGCTTTTGAGGTAGGAGCTGTGTTTTGTTTTAAGTGGAATCTAAGGGACATGGAAAGAGACCAGTGATGTTATTAATTATTGGATAAAACACTGCCTAACACTGAACATCATTTTTGTAGGAATTGTACATAATATGTTTCTTTATTGATGCAGTGTTCAACTTGTAAATGATACATACGTCAAATTGTTAGATTCTAGTGAAGCTAATCTTGGTTGGCTCCATGTAGACCTCATTTGGCTGTAATAATGACTTGTTAATAATAGCATGGGTCATAAACTGTGTTGACGATGAAACTGTTTTAAAACACGGTCAGGTG
>BLKM01000154.1:208239-225383 GCA_013340265.1 Coptotermes formosanus | reverse complement strand
GCGTGTGTCCTACTGGCGAGAGTTTCAGTTAAATATGAAATAATGAGGCTGAAGATGCAAGTCTTTCAGGGTGTTATGCCATGCCTGATGATAAATAGTTACTGTTGCTTCAAAGGAACATAGCGCCTTCATCTTCAGGGCCTAGTAGTCCAAGAACACTGTGCCTGTTAGACACTGAAGATGGAGGCAGCATGCTCCTCCAAAACATTGGAAACTGTTTGCCAGTAGATAGCAGAACATTCTGTAAGACCTGGATTTCCAGCAACACCACTGTGAGAGTGTTAAATCTTGCATAATTATGAGGCTGTTTTTAGCTGTTACCACAAGGATGTATTTATTTATGAAACAAATTTTATTGTTTCTTGTACCTGATGGGGATGTTCAGTAAGGTATTATATATCTCGTAGATTTATGACTTCAAGAAAAATTTATCTCCCCACTTTTATGATTTGCAGTTTAATATTTGCTGAAGTGTGGGGAGGCAGATAAGGGGTGTACATGCTGAGCATATATGTCTGTTATTGTTATTGTTATAACAGTTGTTTTTGTTACACTTGTTAGAAGCTGTATAGAATACTTCTTCCATCAACAGCTCTCAGACGGACGGCTTGAAATGTAAACCAACCTTAGTATTGGTTTTGACATACATGCCTGACATAGGAGTAGGTTGCACTGAAGTCATGAAATTGATATGCGAGAATACTGAATGTTAATAGACCTCAAGAACCCTCCTGAAATATCCAACCATCTGATCATAAAAATGAGAAACCCTATCTAAAACCCAAACCAAGGCTACCACAGTGCGTGTGAGCAAAGAGAAGATTTTTCTAGCCTTTAATGAACAGGGTCATAACTAACATATTTAAATAAGTAAATAATTAAAACATAATAAGTAGTTGTGTAAGAATGAAATTGCATATGAGAGCATGGTTGTTCAAATCAGTATTGTTTTTATGTGTTTTTAATATTTTTTTGACTGGGGAGGGTAGAGGACTAGCGTTCTAAAGGTGCCAAATTTTTGTGTATTGGAACAGATACATCTGTGTGTAATACAAAGTTGACAAGAACAAATGTCATACTTTGTGATTAAAACTAATGAGTGATTCTTTTATTGAATTTGTTTCTGGTTGGAAATTCCTTAAGTGGCTATTATTAATGATATCTGACATGAGACAGGCTAGTCATGTTTTTTATTCTCATGTCTCCATCAATCAGGGATGGCAAAATTTAATTAAAACATTATTGGGAGGGGAAGAAGGATGGGGAATCTTTGTAAATAAATGTTGTTATTCAGGGTGATGCTTTTATTATTGTCATCACATGGCAAATCAAAAAGAATGAAACAAAACAAATATTACTATGAATAAACTATGAATAAAATTCTGTGTTGTTAGTGCTTCTTGCTTGCTATTAGAGTGGAACATCATGTACACATTTCAGCTTGTTTGGGAACAAATCTGTAATGGGAAAAGATGTTCAAACAATTCGATCATCAGTACTCCAATAATCTGGCTGATGGAGGCTGTTGCACGCTACCAAATAATATCTAAAGTCTATGATGTGGTATGTCAATTTAAATTCAAGGAACTAAGAAGTAGCTATGATATAATTGTAGATCTGTTTAAAATTTATAATACAGTATGTAATAATTTGGTGCAAGCCCTGTTCTAAAATTTAAAGTAGTGTAACTGATTTAATAGGCAACTGAAATAATTTTATCCCAGAATTTGTAAAAGACAATAGGACATAGTGATCCATTTTCTGTAGTTATGTTTAACCGCCTCAAGCCTGGCATTTACCTCTAGGAACAGGTTTTAAAATAATGCCTGTGTGACACTTTTGTTACAAAGAAAGTATTAATTTTTGCCACAAGACTGACCCACATCTCGAACAGAATGGAATGTCTGTTAACTATTTCATTAGCTTGGTATGACAGTTAACAGATGGTGGTCATATACACAGTTCTTTCAATCCATGCAGGATATGCATGGTACATTTGAACACTTTGGTGAATGCTAGTTACTGGATGAACAGCAACCATTGAAACAGTCTAAGGGGTTATGGAAACAAACTTGTACACTCATCAGGAAGCCCTCAAGCTGAAATGGGTAAGGAGATATATTTGTAGGTTATTCATTTGGAAAATTAAAAAGGAACCAAAATCAGATGTTTTATTACTGCTATTATAATAGTGTTAAAAGTAAAGGGCAATAATACTGAAGTAAAAGAAATAAAAAAATGAGGCATAAAAAGACAAGTTTAGAATGCACATGTACTGCTGTCTTGTAACTATTAATACATTGTGTATTGTTTGTTTTGTTTATTAAAGTGTGTATATTTAGAAAAGAAATGGTCTGACTGGTGCTTGAAGTAAGTCATACCTTAGTCCAGAGACCTCTAGGTAAATGGAAATCCTTCCACCATTCACATTCACAACATTCCATGATGGCTGATGAGCCACTGGTAGTTGATTTGTAACGACAAGGAGATAGCTTCTTAATGTACGAGCATCCGATTGCAGTTTGCACTATCACAGTTCCTTGACTTTCCAACAAAATGTTTTTATATCATGGTCCAGATCATAATCTAGCAACTGCTATCTTATAGTAGCGATATACATATTGCGGCTACTGGTGGTTGTATTAGGGACTGTGTGGTTGTTTTGGCCTTACAAAACTTTCATAAATACAGGAGCAGTCCTCTGGTTAATCTGAAGACTTTGATGACATTTTGGTGACTTGTATTCAAATATGCATACTTTTCACCTGCACGTTGTCATTGTCATTGATGTCAGTGTCATCAGCATGCTTTTCATTGTAATGGTGAGGCAGCAAAATACATTGTGATGTGACTGATGCAGAGCTACAGACCATTGTTATTTTATGAATTACCAAGTATCCTTTCTGTATTTAGAAGGATTACACAGTGTATAGGGGAGTGAAGTTACATTTAAAAGTAGTCAAAATAGGTCATTTACTATAGGAGGCTTGTTCAAATGAAACCCATCTAGAGAGAAGGAGTTGAGGCCATTGATGCACCAATTCAACCATCCCATCCACAAAAAACTCCATTTTGGAACCACTGCACCACCATGGCATTGACATCTCTGTTTTGACCTGAATGTATGGCCATTAGCACTTTGTTTAGAGGCCCCAACACATGAAACTCAAACAGTGAAAGGCCAGGCTGTATATGAGATTTCTAACACATTACGATTTATGGACAGCAGCCTATACTAAACACCGTGGGCCATCTGTTGTGTAACAGGCCAGTGCTCCTTATGAGTATGACAGAACATGCCAGAACACTCAGTTGATGATGGTATGAAGCTGTCAGAGAGTTCAACAATAATGATGTGCAGTGATTGTGATGTTGGGGTTCTTGAACACAAGCATAAACAATCCACTGATTGTAAAGACAGCAATTAGCATTACCTTCCCAGCAGATGGTTTGGACTTCAATTTCTTAGTGAAGGGAGAGGATGAGTGTTCATATTGCACGCCTTCAGCTTTTGCCATTACTTGAAAATGGTGGCAGTACATGTTATTGCCTGCCACAATGAATCACAGAAGTGCATCGCCCTCAGCCTGCTAGCACTGCTAATACTCTGGCAATAGTGCCATATGCTGTTGACTGTCACTATCTGCGAGCATTCATGTGAACCACTGTGTGATCTTTTGTGATATCCTGGGTGTCACACAATTGTGGGTATAGTACTAACACTCTTATTGAACTGCATTGCTAGTATATGGATCTGCAGTACCTCTGCATGAACATTTTTGGGTGGTTTAACGATGTGGACATACCTTGGCCATGCCTTATCATTCTTTCCCTGTGCGCCTGAATGGAACCCCTGACACCACCTTACCACTGCTGGCAACCCTCAGCACCAAAGAAGTGGGTGGCAATGTGGTCATGTTTGCACAGATTCCGCACCTGGAATGGGAGCATTTACCTGTCCTGCACTTTTCCCATTTGCTCTGATTCACCCATTCTGTTGCACAGCTCATGGTCAACTGCTGGTGTGTTGTATGGACAGCCATGTGCTCCCATGCAACTAAATGTATCCCCTAGTAGCAGTGTCACAAATGGGCTTCATTTGGACAACCTTCACAACACTGATAAAAAAAAACTAAAGGATTTGTATAATTGGCCATACCAGAGGCTTTATTAATACTACAACAGGCTATGTGAATCCATATGTGGTCCACACAGAGTACCATATAACCCTTTGGTTCAAAATATTTTGTGTAATTTCATTGAGTTTGGAGGTGCAAGTAGCAAGAAAGGTTCCTTTGAGGGATTTCAGGGCTCTGTTCCATAGTAGGTTAGTAAAATTTAACTTCAGGATGGAAGGAAGGAAAGAGGAGAAGATCCTGAAACAAGTAATTATAAAAGGCTCACAGGAGAGGAAAGCCAAGTCAAGCGTGTCATTTGGAAGAGGCTTCTTAACGTTCCTTCAGGGGTGTGAACAGAAGTCTTCCATGGGCTGTAGGGGGGGGGGGGGTAACATGGCTGCTCATATTACGTGCTTTTTCTATCCATGCATGTGCTGTGTGATTTCTGTCGACCTGTTCATTCCTGCCTCTCATTGGGCACTTGCCCTTTGCAGTTTATTTTTCTCCCGCTCCTCTTATGTAATGGGACCTTTTCCCTGCTTGGCCTACCTGCACCTTGACAATGGAGATGGCAGAATTTGTCACAAATCACAAGACCACTGTGTGAATCTTCACAGCCATAAAAGGCTCATGTCACACACTAAATTATTGTCTGGTCTGCTAACAAATTTTTATTATATTATCTTTCTTAAACTGTTCATGTGCTAATGTCTGGTGGATCATATGTGTGGAGCTTGTTCGTTTGAAAGCACATGAGCTGTCGTACACACTTGAACCATGTAACGTATTTGTAAAAGTCAGGCGTATGTTGCATTATGCTGTTATGTTGCAGCATAATGTCCATGTGTGTACCCTTCATACACTTATGTATTTTAAAAATCCAAGTTATTCTTGCTTTTGCTGTTTGTTTTAAGATAATTAATTTTGTGGTTGGTATTCTTCTTCTTTATTTCTAAAATGTCTTCTTACGGATCACATAAAGAAGGCACTAATGGATGGTAAGAAACAAGCTCAACAAGACCAGTAAATTAAAGATGTAACTAACAAAATATGGAGGAAATGTGATAAACTTTTGACATAAGTTTCATAGAATAGAAAAGGAAAGTAATGTAACAGAGGAAAGGAATATGTCATGTACAGAATATTCAGATGGCAGATAAACTGAGTAACAAAATTGATTTAAAACTTTACAATTATGCTTACATAATAGATTGTGTAGGAAGCAATTTATCAACATTTCTTCCAATTGCCACTTCTTGTGTGTATGTTTCACCTCCCACATCACTTTCATTATCATCATTGATTTATTATCTGTCATGTATGACATAACAGGAATTGGCTAAAATATTTATTTAAACTGTTAATCTAGATAATCATATAGTTCCTGTTGCACCACTAGAGAGCTGTCTCAGTGGCCGTACTGCATGTCTCTGATGCAACTTGCATATATTTGTTAACAGACAACTCAAATGCAAAGCTTGAATGCACCATTTTCACTGCCCTTTTATGCATGTTACAGTGTTGAGCCCATAGGCATAACTTGGCGGGGGGGGGGAATGCCCCCCTCAATATTTTTTCAACCTAGGAATAATTTTTTTGGTTACTGAATTGAATAATGGAAAATAAAAATGGGGGGGGGGGGAAAAAAAGAAAATGAAAAACTTGCATTTTATGGGACCAATTTTTCCCTCTTTCAAATTTGACTCCTTTGTAAAATGAAGTTCCTAATACCCATGGTCAATTTGGCCCCCCTCCCAGTGTTATTAGCCATGTTATGCTTATTGTTTAGCCCAGACCATAATTACAAACATGTATTGCCCAAACAGGGGCCTAAGTAGTGTAGACATTCCAGCAGCTGACTGTGACTTGTTACAGCTATTGATTCATTTAGTGGTGCTTATTGCTGCCTTAGTCTTCATGCATTGCAGGGGTAGTACTTTAATATCAAACAAAAGCATTTTGATTCTTTCCAAGTATCATCTTCAGTGTCTTCGTGTGGTTGTCAGGAATTACATATGATTTTGTGTCTATTTGTATATGTGTAGTTTGTATTTGTTATGTTCATGTTTGTGTTTGTCATTAATTAAATTAATGTTAATTAAATGAAACTTATTAAACTGTTAAACATGTCAATCATCCAAGCACACTGTGGCATGTACTGCTGTTTTGTTAAGTTTATTCCACATACAGGATGCTTGTGTGATATGACTAATGTACTGAAAACATTTAACACAATCAAAAAACAGTTTACTCACACTATCTGTGTGTGTCATGGTAGCCATTTATTTGTGGTGCTTTTCCCATATACAATACATGATCCTCTTGTTTTGTGGTCTTACAGCAATGTGATGTATGTATGACACATAAATTTGCATATTTATATATCTACAGGCCCTATTATTGTTTTCCAGTACCCAATCTGGAACCCTTAACCTTCATTCTAAATGTGTCCCTACAACAGTTAACATACACAGCAATGCTGCAGATACAAACAGAACAAAAGATAAAAAAAAGATCTAGAGCAGGACAAAAATGAAATGCATGACAAAACAGAGAACTACTTGTAACAGAATGAAGGCTAGAGGTTCCAATTAATATCATTCATAGACAATAGCATGTGCTACACACACACACACACACACACACACACACACACACACACATAGTGGACGTATGATTCAAGCCTAAGATCAATGTGCGTTTGCATAATGTGAATGCACCCCATGTAAAGCAAGTAACTACCATGACAGGCATACGTAATGTGACTTCCCTGTTTGTGAGTGTGTTAAATGTTGTTGTAAATACACTAGTCATATCACATATGCATTATGAGTGTGTGGAATATAATAAACAAGAGCAGACAACTGCAATGTACAGTGAAACTCACTTAAGAAAAACTCGGTTAAGAAAATTTCCTGCCTAAGAAGCCACGACAAAAAAGCAACAAAATTCTCCCATTTCATTAAAATTACCATTTTAAGAAATTTCCCACTTAAGAAGTAGGATTTTCTTGGAATTTTCAAAATTTTCTTAACAGGGTTTCACTGTATGCCACTGGGTTGAGTGTTGTATGTGCGTGATATTTTTTATGTATTGAATTTATTTAAGTGTTATAATTAATGACAAACATGAACATAATAAATAAAAAACTAATACTGTACATGCAAATGCACACTAAATCAGTTATAGTTCTTGTAATAAAAAGAAGCACCGAAGGTGATCCCTGGAAAGGCATAAAAATGCATTGTTGCTGGTAAAAAGTGATACTGGTTGAGTGATAAGGCTGTTGTTAGAGATGAACTAAGTGTATTAATTGAATCCATGGCATGGAGGGAATTAATTTATTATGACTACCATGTGAATAACCTCTGGATATTTCTAAGCAATGAATAGTTCATATTTAATCAGATCAGTAATGTCACATGTTCAAGTTGAAGACCAAGGTATATTGGTGTGAGGGCCTTGATCTTGAGTTCATATGCTAATTGCCTTTTGTTATTCAAATTGTAGGGAAGCTATTGTTCCTGTACTGCATATCATTATGAAGAATACACAATGTCACACAAATTGCATGAATGTTATAAAAGTGATGTTGATAGTTGAATATCACAATGACGTGCTTCATTTTTGGCTTAATTGCTGCAGAGTGTTTCTCATTTCTTGTACGTGTTTTGGAGAGTGAATGCCACCCATTGTTCATGTCAGGTTTGTCTTATGATTTGGAAGCTTTAATGCATATAACATGAAAGGGTGAAATAAAAGTACTGCCCTGCAGGTTACACTGGTCTGAATTCTACGTAGCAGTAGCAGTATACTGAACTTGTGAGTTTTATATATCACTAACATGGTTTTGTGATGTGAGCATTTAATGGTTAATTTGTCTTGATTGTGGCATCAATCAGTGTACTGGTAGCTTCAAATAATATTTCATATATAAAAGTCACAATTTCTGTACTGTGATGAAGAAAAGAAGGCTTTCTTGTATCTTGTGCAGGCTGACTATGACACTAGGTACTGTGTAGTTACTGCTGATTTGTGGGATAGCAATACGGCAAAGTATATTATATGAACTAGCTGAATTTAAAAACACATGTTGAGATATTAAATGGTAGTACCAGATCAAAGTCTTGCAAAATTTGCAGTTTTAGAAGACTTAGAACTAAAATATGGTATGGTATAAACGTAAAAAGTCCTCTGATATTACAAGGTTTCTTGTTTATGCGGAAAATGAAGGATATTACAAAAGTTTACAGAATATGCCATAGTTTAATGAAAAATGATGTATATTGGTTGAAAAAAGGAAGAAGACTAGGGTGCAGAGGTTAGGGGTTCTTTATAAAGTAAATGGAGATAAGAATAATACTGTAAAATGTTAACCTAAATTA
The DNA here is from genome assembly GCA_013340265.1 of Coptotermes formosanus. Classification (NCBI taxonomy): domain Eukaryota; kingdom Metazoa; phylum Arthropoda; class Insecta; order Blattodea; family Rhinotermitidae; genus Coptotermes; species Coptotermes formosanus. The sequence continues at coordinate 216,880 of BLKM01000154.1, read as the reverse complement.
CGTTTAAGGAACAAGGAGCTGGATATTTAGTTGACTGTTTACCTTTATCTAGTGAAGGTAACAAAAATTTAGTGGAGCACATGGCCGCCTACAATAACAAAGGGAACAAAAGCAAATGAGATGGAAAGAAATGGTAAAAACAAAAATATCAGGCACAAATGATTCACTTGGCGATCATCTGGGTTGTGACATCACTTAGTCTTGTAGATGGATGTCAGTGTTTTGGATAAAATGGCTGCCTTCATCTTCATGTTTGGATTGTGTCCAAGTTTGATACTGATATGATTAGGGAGAAGAAGTAGCTTGGTTATGTGGAGACATTGCAAAGACAAAAACAGGACAGTTTTCTGCACCTGATGTGACACTTTGTTGTATGTGCCATGTGTATTTTTTCTCTATCAACCTCTTGGGCCCATTGCCCATACTTGTGTTTCTGAGAACAGTTGCTGTGGTCCCTGGTTTCTTGCATTTCCTATTTCACCATTCCTATTGACATGGACTAGGCTGTTTTATATCTCTGCCCTCCTCTGATTCTGATGGCTGCCTTCCTTGCCACTCACATATGCAACCAAGCTGCCCCTTGACCTTGTTAATTTCAGTTCCATCTTGGACATAACCCTTCAACTAAGAAGATGGAGACAGCCAGTTTCTCTGACATATTAGTATCAACCTGCAAGACTACATGGTGTTGGAACCCCTGCCATTATATCTTGGAGCTTAACATAGGTATATTCAGGGCATCCCACAGCTGAAGGTCAGTACTATAGGATTTAATTCCAGAGCTAATTCTGAGCCAGAAATGCCATATACACATGGGTCAAATTCATAATGGTTAATGAGCTACAAGTATGAACATAAAATAAATTAGAAAGGAAAGAAGGACTTTGTGCATTTAGTGACATTGGTTGTTAAATGTACAGTTACAGATGCATAGTTCTCTACTCATGCAAGTTACTCAAAGTGGCCTCCATCTGCTTGAGTGCATTTTCTGTCTCATGTGACCAGCAAACTCGTAACCTTATGAAGCACTGCAGTGTTATTGATGTGTCTGCAGTGCTATTGATGCATCTGCAGTGCTCAGAGTTTGCCAGTGCATCGGTTAAGGAATTGCTGGTTCAGATACTGGCAGACGACGCAATTGAAATGCTCCGTCATGCTGATAATACATCTGACGTTGTGTTCCTAGAGGAACATTCTCCAAGAGGGCTGGCAGTTCATGTTGAAAAAGCTAGTATAAATATCATGTCAGATGTTGCAGCAAGATATACTGTCCAGTGGTCTGGTCACCAAGGACATCACACCACACGTCTATGGACAAGCAATGTTGAAGTTACTTTTGACATTTCCATGTGGATTATCATGATCCAATAAATGGGATGTTCTTTTTGTTGACTCCATCATGGGAAAATTGGACCTCACCAATGAACACAGTGTTATGAATCATATGGGTTAGCATTAGTCCAGTGGCAGAATTCCAACTGGCTACCCATGTCCACATGTTCAACATGCTGAATGCACTGGATAAGGTACTAATGCAATCCTGTGTATGACATTCTTCAGACTGTCACGCGTGCAACATTGAGGTAGGCAGAAATTCTTTGTGTACTAGCGCGTGGACTTCACTGTACCATGTCAATAATTTTTTAATCTGCCTTTATGTTTTGTTGTACTTGACATTCAGCACGGCAGTTTACACTCTGAATGGAACCATTTTCTCACACATATTGGTGAACACGAGTGAACATATGTCAGTCAGGAATTCAATGTCGAGGATATTGTTGCCGATATTCTTCAACAGCAGCAGTGTCTTTACCATTGCAAAACTCATATACAAAGTGCATATCGGCATATTCTTCACAGGAGAATGCTATGTTTCCAGTTACTTCTCACTGCACATTTATCACAGCATGAAATAACTGCACTGTTTGTATCTGATGTAGCTACTACTAGTGTTGTTACTGATTGTTGCAATTACATGAGTACACACACGGCTGCCCACATTCCCAACAGTTCAGCTACTGCTAACTTGGTAACCGTTGCAAATTGGATACATGTGTATGTGACATTTCTGACTCAGAATTAGCTCTGGAATTAAATTCTGAAGTATTGACCATAAGTCCTGAGATATCACATTTGAATTTAACGTCAGTTTAGCGCAGACATCAGAATAGTGATCTAGTTGCTGATTCACACAGTATTCTAAATATTGTATGATGGCAAATTAGTGTGATATATGTAGGATACCAGCTACTTTGGTAGCTGATTGATGTAGACACCATGAATTGCTTAGTGCATACGGGTCAGTTCCAGGCTTGAGTTTTTATGGAGTTCAGTAAGGATTAACTGTGGTAAAATTAAATGGTGCCAGTGGAATGTAATTTTTATTTGCAATAAAGAATTGACACAACAATGGAAGGTCAATTTTTCCACACACATATGCAATGAAGAAGGATAAAATGTGTATTATTTTCCAGGAAATCTCATTTCTGTCAACTATTCCGAGCAAATTGTAACATTTTTCTGGAAAGATTAAAATTATAAAACAGATTAGAAAATTTTTCATAACTTCTATTAAAGAGTCTTCTTAGTTCCATTTTCAAGCATTTGCACATATGATTTGATATGTGTCACCTGAATGCTTCTTTGGTTTCTTAATTTACCTTCCAACAACATTATGTCCATTGCATAGGTTGCAGTGTCAAATGAGAAATTACAGATTGATTATACAGGCTGCCACTGTTAGGAGGAAGCGTTTACACATGGGTAAACAATTATGCTGGAACTGAGTGAATAAATATGGAGGAGCATAGGCTTCACTTGGAGGGGGGGAGCAAGGGGAGGGCGGAATGCCCTCCAATATTTTTTCTACCTAAGAATAGATTTTTTTGGCTACTGAGTTGAAGAGACACAAACGAAGAAAACTGGGGTGAGAGTGGCAAAAAGTGTGTGTGTGTGTATTAAGGACAGGTTCAAACCAATCTTCCCCCTCTTTCTAACTTGACTGATTCATAAAGTTCCTAATGCCCATGGTTAATTTTTTCACTCCATTGTTATTAGCCAAGTTATGCCTATGTGCAGGAGGTATGTGTGATTAAAAAGCTGGTGGAGGATAATTTGTTTCACACTGCAAGGTCAGGGAGGTTATGAGCATAACAGCAAGCAATTTGCTTAGAATTAGAAAAGACTGAGCAGCCACAGTGTTGTTAAGAGGTGGGATAAAGGGAACGAAATTGAGAATGCACATGAACAGTTACTGATTGTAAGGTAGTAGAGGATCCTGACTGAAGGATTGTGTGTGTGTGTGTGTGTGTGTGAGCGTGCATGCGCACATACACACACATGCATGTGCATTGTCATAACAGTCTGATTTGCCATGTTTGTGGATTAGGTGGAGGGAACAGAATATCATGGTACGTGATTCTCAGGTGACATAAGTGTAGGATTTTACAGTCTTCAAGTGAGTGATGAGCTTCTGGGTGTATTGTGCAAGGTTTGAATTTCTGGCAGTAGTGATCCTGAAGCTTCAGTCTTCTAGGTTGATGCTGCATTATTGGGTTCATAGTTCCTGGCATTGTGATGGATCGTAATGCCTTCAAATTTTCAAGAACTACTCACTCACTGACACAGCATCACATAACAGAAGACTAATCTATAGGCTATCTTCTCTGTCAGAATCAAGGTACAAGGGTGTGTAACTAGAAACAACAGATGTGGAAGTTGATAATTTTCCCGGTGTAGTTATTCTGACAAGCCATGATCCAGTAGCAGAAACCAAAACTCATTCAGTGTAACTCCCAGGACTTTTCGCAACGTGAAAGGCATTGCATAACCACGGACAAACATGGCCACGTGCAGTCCTGCACAGGTACTAGAACAGTGGGGCAAACATGTTCTGTTCTGACTGAAAACCGTTGCTAAACATGCCGCATCATTCACCTTGTCCGGCAGTATCATACAATGAAATAAATAGTGTGCATTATGATTGTAAGTGTGTGGACTTGTGCATGGTTTGTGCAGCCTTGCATGCCTGTGAATGGGATCTTATGTAATAAAGGCTTGCAAGATTTGGGGTTCTTACAGCAATGTTACCAAAGATTTAAATCTTCTGGGGTGTGCTACTGTGTCACTGTGCAAGTTGTTCTGAGTGTTTTGAAGGCACCATGAGCCTTCAGAATACCAGGAAGTACTCATGCAACAACAGAAGTTCACAATCTAGAAGACTTGAAATTTCAGTTAAGTAGTGATTAAATACTGAGTTGTAATGAATGTGAATATAATTGTTATAAGAATAGGCAATAGTGTTACCAATAGCAGTGGCTTATATTAGGTACTGTGTGTTGATAAAGAGACATGTAATCACACCACATTGTTTCATTGTATACTGTTACAGGTGCACTGTTTAAGCAGACACAAAAATGGTGACTATAGATGTGAATCATGCTGCAGCAGACAATGATGTTGTCATATCTGGCTTTAGTGGCCGGTTTCCAATGTCAGACAACATTGATGAGCTTAAAGAGAATCTGTTCAGCATGGCAGACATGGTGCAGCCAATGGAGGACCACAAATGGAAAAATGGTGGGTGTTCCATAAGCATAACTGTAATTGTAACTAGTCTGAGTGGGATTTACTTTGATTTATTTATTTATTTATTTATTTATTTATTCATTGGTTCAATGATCTAGTGATTGTGGCTTAGATTATTTAATGATGCTGTTTCTAATGTGTGGATTATGTAACATCATGTTGGTTGGGAAAATGATCAAGAAAAGAGGTTAAGTAAGGATTGGAAGAGGGTGGTCGTGGTCATTTTGAAGGTACTATCTGAGGAGTGAATGAGGAAAATTAGGAAGTGCCTCAAGTAGGGCAAACCATAGGATATGCAAAATCCTATGGTTTGTCTTGCAGGCTACTGGAGTAAAAAATTCATTGCTCCTCTCCTATGTTATGTATTGAAGAGACCATCACAGCATTAATTTCTGGTATCTTTTGGCTACATTTCTTACTGTTCACTGAGTGACTGGGAGAAAGTGTAGCACTGACTTTTCCCATAAGTGCAACGGTCAATCAAAGAATAAGTTTATATGGCATATAATTTTGTAATTAAGAAACCAACACTGATTATGATTATGTCATGGGAATTCTTCCTCAAGCCATTATAACCTGTTGCCAGTGTTAAAACTAAATGCTGGTGGCCACATATTTAAAGATGACCATGAAATGAGAACAGTTGTGTCATGATGGCCGATAACACTGGATATGGGCTTCAATAAGAAAGAAATGAGAAGGCTTGTCACATGGTGTGAGAAGTGCCTTGATTTTAACAGGGGCTTGCATGGACTATGTGGAAAAGTGTTGGGATAGCAGTACCATTAAATTGAAACTGTTCTTTTTGGAGTCAAAAATAATAACCACAAAGCATATGCACTGTAAACTAATTTTCTAACCTACTTTCATATTACAAATGTGTAACTAGAATCCTGTTTTCTATTTACCTGAGTAGATTGTGTAACTTGATACTTTTGAATTTCAGTTGAAAATTTTTGTTTGTGTAATGTGTGAGAGCATTTAAGCCAAAACACAGATACCTGTAAAAACATGAAATACATATACATAAATGCCAACTTTTTTTGATATGCTGCCAGAAGTCAAAATGGCAAAGATGACAGTTTAATAAGAAATGTGCCTGTTAGATGGATGCACCAGATCAGTTTCTGAGCCTTTTACCTGAAGAAGTTTCTCAGTCATGGAGAGTGCTGAACCTACAGCAGAACAAATAAAAAAATAATGTTTAGTGGGGGTGCACCACCACTAAACATAATAAGGAAGTCAAGAAAAGAAAACTTATACCGAAGTACACTTCGCAAAAAGGAACCAAAAACTATGGTAAAAAAAGGTAAAAAAAAAAGGTAAAGCAGTCCCATTACAGGCCTGGACAGGCCCTTAGGGTTCCAGGAGGTTGAGGCTCCCAGATTTCTAGACAATCGGCACTTGAAGGTGGTAAGGTTGTCAGCCCTACGCACTGGCCGCGTTTACCCCCCAGGAAATATTCCTGGTACGCATTTCTGTTAGAGGCTGAGTCGACCCCAGGGCCATAGTGCGACCGACAGGATTATGCCAATGAAAAAATCCACTGACACCATCGGGAATCGAACCCGTGACCTGCCGGTTTGTAGCGCAGTGCCTCAACCAACTGCGCCACCGCGGCCCCCAACCAAAAACTATGACACACAAAAAATTCAACATCACATGTATTATCTTTCTTTTTTTAAACAGACGTCACCTGAAGATGACCTCAAAAAAGTCTAAATATATCATAATTTTTATGCAATTGTGTAAGGTGCAATAAAGATTGTTGTGCTGACTAGAATAAAAGCCCAGTATTTTTTAAGTGAAATCTCACTGCTGTGTTTTTAATACAGTTCTATGGGTGATTTGTACCTGAAGATGACATCAGTAGGCCAAAATACGTCATCATTTTTATGTAATTGTTTAAGATACAATAAAGATTGTTGTACTGACTAGAGGGAAACCCCATATTTTTAAATTGATTTTCACTACTGTGCTTTAATACAGTTTTTATGGGTGAAGTGTACAATAATACAAATTTAAATGAATTCAGTCCAACAAAATCTCAGATAATAACTGTCACATATAGTGGCTGTATAGCGCTTAATAATGAATACAGGGAAACTGCATGTGCCACTACATGTGGGGCAGATCAGCAAGAAGGGCAAATTTGATGCTGGTTTCTTTGGAATCAACCACAAACAAACCTCCTCTCTTGATGTCATGACTCGCCTCATTTTGGAGAGGTCATATGAAGCCATTGTTGATGCTGGTAAGTTCCTAGCATAAGCTCTGACATTGTCCACTGTAAACACGTGTACATTTGAACTAAATTATGGTATTTCTTTTTTGGTATAAAGCCTTGTTTTACATCATTTTGGAAGTTATGTGGCCTGGCTCAAAGACATTAAATTCCTTGAAACACGCGATATTTATTACTTTAATGCAATCATTTGAAGCTATTTTTATCAACAGGAAGGACAAATCTAACAGGAACTGTGTACTTGTATTCATAATTTGATACAACAGTAATATATTCTGAGTCACGACTATGATTTAACTAGACTCCTTACAGAATTAATGTTACACAAACTTCACTGAGCCTTAGCTACATGTTGCTCAGTCTGTACACCTGGGACAGGGCAACCTGTTTGTGGATTACTGTACATTTATGATTATTTTTTTTCTAAGGTTTAGTGACATCTGTGCAGGAAGTTGATTTGTCATACTTCCCATATTGTTCATTCATTCAGTACAGTTTTAATTATCATAATTTGAAGTCAATAGAAATGTGTATTCCTTTGACACACTTGTGTCCAATGAACACATATTTGTGTTTATGTACAGAGTGGAATGCAAAATGTTAAGTACTGTAATTTGTTTGGATAGAAATACTTGCTTTTATACTGCTTTCATTAGGCATTGTAGCATAACTGTTGTGCTACATTGATGTCATGTTGCTTTGTGTTTTGTATATTATTTTATAGACTTGTCCAAAGATTGAGTGTATCAATATTGGATACTAAAAATAAATACAAATACAAATATAAATTCAAATAGAGTGTATGGCAAGTAATCATAATGTTAGAAAATGTAATACACACATGGAAATGTTCCTGATAAAATGATGTCTTCTTAGCAGTTAGCCATGTTACTGTGGAAGATCCCAGGCACTGACTTGTCTGTAATGACTGAGAGAGAGCCAGGCTCAAAAATGTAAAGATCTCTGTTTTAAAGTGACATTGTAGATCATCTTAGAAGACTTTGTTGCATGTAATCACTTTGAGAACTTTGAATTTTAGATGTATGTAGTTGGCAAGGCAATGTAAATATAAGATGAGATATTTAATGGTTTTAAGATTCCAGTCTTCTGAGATATGATGCTATTGTCCCAGGGGAACCAATTACCCAATGATGCAGCATCTTATCCAAAAAGAGCAGAATTTTCAGCCATGTTACTGTGAGAACATTAAGACTTGTATGTAACAGTTTTCTTCAATATGATGCAGGTCTAAACCCCAGTGATCTGCAAAAGACCAACACAGCAGTACTTACAAGCGCTAGTATCAGTGAATCTGAGAACACGTGGATGTACGGTAACTTCCATAGTGGCTTAGAATTTCTGGGGCATAGCCGTGCCATGCTGGCCAATAGGATATCCTTCTGGCTGAATATAAATGGTAAGGGACAACTACACAGTATAACTGCAAAAACAGTACAGCGCTCCACAGTGTCTAATTTTAACTTCAGCTCATTCCTCATTATGTCATTATGTCTGCTTATGCTATGAAAACCCCTGACTATTTCTGCAGTAATGTATTGTTGGAAAATGTGCAAGATTTGTAAATTTTATTTTCTGTGTGTGTGTAAAATTTAAAAGAACAAGGTCATTAATACTTAAATTTACCATATACAGTGATGTACATGGTGATTTCGGGTATAAGATGGCACAAATCTTCAATTAAAATGCTTGAAAGCTTGCAACCTAGTATGCAAGAATGATGACTTGAGATGGAGTCTTGTTGTTTTTGGCGTGGCTGTAGCATTTACCTCTTATCCATGATTTATACTG
>BLKM01000154.1:19660-203438 GCA_013340265.1 Coptotermes formosanus | reverse complement strand
TGGCCAATAGGATATCCTTCTGGCTGAATATAAATGGTAAGGGACAACTACACAGTATAACTGCAAAAACAGTACAGCGCTCCACAGTGTCTAATTTTAACTTCAGCTCATTCCTCATTATGTCATTATGTCTGCTTATGCTATGAAAACCCCTGACTATTTCTGCAGTAATGTATTGTTGGAAAATGTGCAAGATTTGTAAATTTTATTTTCTGTGTGTGTGTAAAATTTAAAAGAACAAGGTCATTAATACTTAAATTTACCATATACAGTGATGTACATGGTGATTTCGGGTATAAGATGGCACAAATCTTCAATTAAAATGCTTGAAAGCTTGCAACCTAGTATGCAAGAATGATGACTTGAGATGGAGTCTTGTTGTTTTTGGCGTGGCTGTAGCATTTACCTCTTATCCATGATTTATACTGTCACTTGTGGATTAGGTTATTAGTGCCAAGGTTGTAGTTGCCTGGAATGCTAGTTAATTCTGGTGTTTCTTTGTGCTATGCCAGCTGTTGCCAGTGTCATGTGGTGTTGAGTTTATCCTGTTGAATGTGATGTTGTGATAATTATGATTACGCTGTCCTACAACACATCATTTTGTTATAGCCTCTGTGTTAATTACGTACATCCAACCTGATTTTCAATTGGAAATTACTGTGGTGGGAGATAAATGATGAACTGCAGTTGTTAAATGTCAAACAGCAATTATGGTTCGCATTTTATGTTCTCTGTATAAGGTGATCCCTAGTTTTGTAGGAGTCCTTTCAAGCTTGAAAAGTTGTCTTTTGCACCAACATGTATGGTGTATTTAATTTTCTATTTGGAGGCATTTAAAAATAAAATACATTTTCTTAGCTAGGATTTGAATGTAGGTGTGTTTGTAGGTCATGACCACATCTATGAATTTAAAGAAATTTTTCATATTTGGGGTTTTTGTGGCAGTAAATATTCATGTTGTAGGCTTATGATTTATGACACCATGTAGTTGGTAGTTGGGTACCAGTGTTTCAGAGAAATGTGTCACTTGCACCCTGTTGAACTTCAACCCTGGAGGTAGAGGAATTGTGACCTACAAAATGCTAGTACCCACCTTGAGAGTTGTGCTTCAACCCTGGAGATGGAGGCAGTATGACATACAAAATGCTGGTACCCACCTTCAGAGTTGAACTTCAACCCTGGAGGTGGAGGCAGTATGACCTACAAAATGCTGGTACCCACCTTGCAAGTTGAAGTTCAACCCTGGAGATGGAGGCATTATGACATACAAAATGATGGTACCTACGTTCAGAGGTGAACTTCAACCCTGGAGATGGAGGAAGTATTACCTACAAACTGCTGGTACCCACTTGTGGAGTTTAATTCAACTGTGCTTATGGGAGGTGGTGTGATCTACAAAAGGCTGGTACTCACCTTCAGTGTTGAACTTCAACCCTGGAGATGGAGGCAGTACGTCATACAAAATGTTAGTGCTCATTTCCCAGGCTGCAACACAGTGTTATATCCAGACGACAAAATGAGGTAAGAAGGCATACCAAAAAGAAACCGTACACTTGAAATAGCGCGCCAGCGAGCCGGCGCGACACGCTCGCGACGGTGGCGATGTTTTGACACTAGCCACATCACGTCACGACAATTGGTCATCAAGCAAGACAGGCTGGAGTGAACGCGCGTCTAACGCCCTCGGCGATTTTTTGCAAGTTGAAAAATGCAGGATCTAGAAGAGGAACGTGCTTGTGTGAAATTCTGTTTCAAATTGGGAAGAACTTTTACGGAGACTTTTCAGATGTTGCAACAGGCGTATGGGGAGGATTGTTTGAGCCGTTCGCGATGTCACCAGCGTTGCAAATCGGACAGAACATCCATCGAAGACGATCCCACATCTGGACGGCCTTCCACGTTAACGGACGACGATCACGTTGAGAAGTGCGTGCTGTGATTCGTGAAAATTTTCGCCTAACGGTCAGTGAAGTTCCCGAAGAAGTAGGCATCTGTAAAAGTTCGTGCCACACGATTTTGACCGAAAAACTGATGATACATCGTGTTGCCGCAAAATTTGTTCCGCGTCTCCTGACAGAATCCGTCAGTTTGTCGCGAAGCATGAGACAAGTGTCGTACCCCAGCCGCTCTACTCTCCAGATTTAGCCCCTGCGGACTTTTTCTTGTTCCTAAAGTTGAAATCCACCCTAAAAGGTCGCCGATTTCAGACGGTAGAGGAGGTAAAAGAAAATTCGCTACAGGAGCTTCGCGCCATCCCGCAAAACACGTTCCAAGACGCGTTCCAGAACTGGAAAAAAGACCGGGAGCGGTGTATTTTGAAGGAGACAAGTCTGATTAAGTTGTAAGTAGAGCAGTAAATTAAAAAAAGTTCGGTTTCATTTTGAACTGCCCTCGTATTATGAAAATTTTGTTTGCTTTAATAATTCTGAACTTAATGATTGGATGAAGTTTCAGAGTAAAATGTGTTGGTCTAAGTGTTTGAAAGTATGCATGGAAGTAGGTCTTACTTTGTATGCCTATTTGTTTTCATTTATAATGTATGTCTTCATAATGAATAACACTCCAAGCACAGAGGGCACAGTCACAGTAACTGGGCTACAGGCTAGGTGACCAAGGAATTTTTGTGTAGTTCCTGGCTGCTAACAGTTTTCTCTTCTCTGAAATTTCCAGGTGGGCTCTGGAGCCCACCCACCCTTCTATTCAGTGGGTGTCAGCTGCTGCTTCTTCAGGAGTAAAGTGGCCAGGACCTCAAACTAACCACTCACCTTCTGCTAGTACCAAGCTTAAGAATGTGTGCTGCTGTACCTGCACTCCCCTGCATACCTTCATGGTGTGCACATGAGCTGCTTCACTTGTTAATGGTCAACATTCATGGTTTATATTAGCAGATGCCCAGTTCCAATTCTGCTTATAATTTTGTCTCCTGAGTGAAACTTTTGGACAATTTTCTCAGTTTCTCTATGTAAAAGTTGGGATAAGTACCTTAAAATGACCTTGTCTGCTATTTTTTCTACCAGTTCAAAAATTACTGTGCCCATCATATAGTCACTGTTTTCAGTTATGTGTTTAGTTTATATAATGGATGTTAAAGTACAATGGCATGAAGTTGACCCTCTTTAATATTTTCCAGCTACCAGCCATGCTTTAACATCAATGGAGACTGGGGGACTTGAAGCTATCACAGAAGCATATAAAGCAATCAAAAGTGGGCATTTTGATGCAGCAATTATTGGATCAGTTAGCCTTGTGTTGCTGCCCGAAATATCATACCATTATAAAGAACTTGGCCTTATTTCTCCAGATGGGAAGACAAAATCGTTTGATGCATCAGGTTAGTATGTTGGCGTGATTCATCCTGGTGTTACTGTTGTACGTATCATATTATGATTGGCAGCCAGAATGCAAACAGTTTCTCCAATCTAATGTTGTAAACAGCTTTAAAATTTGTACTTAATGATGCACCATATGAATTCAACTAATGTGTGTCTTGCAATTTGTATAAAAAAGAATAATTAATTTATAATATTTTTCAGTTTCAGTGATTTCCTGATGGTACTTTTATTCAGGGTACTGACTGTCTCACATTAAGATACCGTGTTTTTGTTTAGAGTATTTCAGGTTTAGTCCCTGATCATATATTTTTCACACTCGTGTTCTAAAGGGATTGAATCCTCAATTTGCAACTGACTTCTGTGGATCTGAGCTCACATTAAGTTGTATGTCCTGTGTGCCAACTTCATATCATCATTAGACCTATATGGGAGCAATGGAATAAACTTTGTAGGAGCTTTCATCTCAAAAACGTCCTTCTTTGCTTTTCTGAGTGGTGACAGGGAAACATAGAAGACCGTAATCTGAAGCATTAACCTGAAACATGAAATGACAGTGAATAGCTCTCACAGGTCTTTCACTCTTGTGTGAGTTTATTGATTTTTTTGCTGGATTTGGAATTAGTGGCTCTGATTCTATAAGGGGAAATAAATATTCAGGAAGCAAGCGAAATGTTGAAATTTGTTGTCTAACATATTGTACCAAATAATTTGAACAATTTCTCCTTATTTTATGTGGGTGTGATACTGGGTTTGTCTTTTTATGAGAGGAATATATGCTGATACTCTCTAGCAAAATATGTAGTGAAGTGTGCCTGTACTTTAGCTGATGGTTATGCCCGGAGTGATGGTGTGGCTGTAATGCTTCTCCAGAAGGCAAAGTTTGCTAAGCGAATATATGCAAAAATAGTGCACTCTGCAGTGGAGATCTGTGGGGACAGGATGACACCCCTCATTTCACCAATGAGAGAGCCCTTCATTAAACTACTGGAACAGTTCTATGAGACATGTGGTGTTGATCCCACAACAGTGCAGTTTCTGGAAGCCGATGGCAGTGGAATTAAGGTCAGTAGAACTGCAGAAATAGAAGTGTCAGATCAGTAAGAAAAGGTTCATTTTACTCAAAAGTATTTATAAGAATTTTTGTTTTCAAATATGTTATTCTATGTTCAATTGAATATTTTATACAGGAACCAAAATGTTTCAGTCGTGTAACCCAGTCATATCTGGTTTTAATGCCCCTCAGGTAATATAAATTAGATTTAAATGCAGTAAAACTTTGATTATCCATCAGGAGTTGGGACAGAAGCAGTGATGGATGTGAGAATAGATGGATAATAGAGCTAGTGCTTAAAAAATTACCCACTGCCAAATACAAATAAAATTCTTTATTACATTATATACTACATTGTATGTATTTAAATATGAACATTACAGAATAGGCCAAGACTAAAAAAAGATGCTGTCCTAATTGCATACTACAAACCATGTGATAAAGAAGGCATGTGCTTTTCTTCCTGCTCCTCCCACACACCGTGGCTCGCCACCATGACGGTTAATAGAAATTGATGGAAAATCAAAGTTTTACTATAAATGTAATACATAATAAAGTGGTTTTACATTGTCTGTGAATGAAATTTACAGCAATATACCTACAAACAGGGAGGTTTTGAAATCATGTGTCTGTACCATTTATAAATATGTAGCTTTTCCAGAATATGCGTGAATGCAATTGCCTACACAAATAATTAAACACAGCCATCAGAATGCATTGTAAGAGTTTAAGGTCATGAAACTCTCTGCAACCAGGGCTTATTCAAAGGGTTAAGTAGGTTAAGTAGCTGTGTGAGGTTCTTTCCTAGCAATTGTAGTGGTAGTTTCACTCTTGTAACTAAATGGCTCAGGAATGCTCTCAACTGCCTACCCTCCAGATAGTTAACACTAAGCTTTCTTCATTATGCTTCAGTCAGTAAACATAGTGTGTATGCGTATGTATTTCACGTGTAAATGACAAATCCTCAGTGTCGTATGCTGACCGCCTCACAGATTTAGTCAAGTTCAAGCATGGCTCTACAGTTCTTGAAAGGTTGAAACTATTTCTCATACCTGGATATCCAGTACATGTGTATCATAATCAAGCATTAAAATACATCAGTCACTATTGCCAATTTTGGATTTTATGCTTCTATTCACTTTTGGGTATGGTCTGATGTCATGTGCCCCATATGCCCTGATAGTTATCTAGTAAAAAAGAAGTCCCTGTGCACTGCGAAGGCATACCTCAGCACTAGATGGAGGCGAGTGGTCAACTTTATGCCCTGGCTACTTTACTTCTGGGAAAAAAAACCCTGGTACCCAGTAAGCATGAGGCTGGGTGGTCTCTGGAGCCAGTCTGGGTGTTCTGGAGAAGAGAAGAGGCTTTTGCCTCTCCCCAGATAGAATATGCATATCATCCATCCCATAGCATAGTCTTTATAGTGACTACACCATCCTGGTTCCTATTTGTGTAGAAGCCATTGTAGTAGGTATTAATTGTATTTTTGTGTCACTTTGTAACTGACTGTGTGTGCGGTAAAGTCATGTAATTTCCTGTGCATTTTTTTTCAGAGATCATACTTCATACTTACCCTTTACTTTCCCTGTTTTTGATTATATTATTCAATATATTTGGCATGTTACTGTGAGAGTACTTATCACTTACTGATTGGTCTTTTTGTTGTGGGCATCATTTGGTTTACCTTCTTTCAGCCTGATATTTCTGTTGTGTTCTAACAGCTGTATTGAATAAGACGTGTCGATCTCTTACGTACTGTTTACTTAAGATTTCTTAATTTCTTGGTACTTTCATGTGTGTGTGTGTGTGTGTTTATCTGTAATAGCAACTTTAGATGCATTTTCTGGTATTCATATCAAAGTGTTTCATTGTTCACTCAGTTACCAGCTCACTGTTCTTAATTTCCGCAACACAGAGGCAGTGATTAATATCATGGTTGTATATGAATTATATTTGAATGCTGTTTTCTGTGTATAAACACACAGTTATTCTGTAAATGTGTCACAAGTGTTCTGATGTGGGATTTTTGTGTACTTAGTACTGTGAAGTTTATATCTATCATCCTTCTTTTATTAATAATTTAAATGCTGTCAAGCACAGATATTGTATACTACATTCTTTATTCTGGCAACATGTTTCAATCTAATTTGGTCATCTTCTGACCATTTATACTAAAATTCATAGAAGTATTAATTATTAATACCATCAAATACGCGTGTATACAGTACTTTTGTGAGTGTTAATATAAGTGGCCTGAAGATGATGGAATTAGGTCGAAATGTATTGCTACAATAAAATATATAATATACATTAGTTGTGTTTATGTATGTGTTTGCTAGTATTGTAGCCCTCTTAATGGTACTCGTTTTGTGTTAATCCTTTGTTTGTAAATTTGGGTTAGAGAAAATTTTTCCTGCTTGATTTTGCACTGAAGTCCATATTAAAAGTTTTATTTGACTCTTAGGCCGCTGAGTGAGGTCATGCTGAACTTCCTTATAAAAGTTGTTTTTCTTATGGACTCTTTGTCATCAGTTGAAGCATACATTCTGAGAATAACATGACAACAAGATCTTAGTATGTTATGTGACATCATATCAGTAATGAGCTGTGCCTTTGTAACTGCTGTGGGTTACTGTAGTTTGGGTTTCTCTCAAAATCACAACTACAGCAAACACATTTAAGTCAGTGTTTGTTTTGTGAGTATCTACAAGTTGTTGGTATAAACACATTCTGCCTTTGTTACTTGTTGTGGAGGCGGTGAAGGGCTGTGATCGTAGGTTTGTCAGTAGCCGATGCCGGCCACAGCAGTCCTGCCAAAAGAACTGCTTGTGTGGAAGTGTACAGAGTAATCAGTTTGCAGGACAAAACTGAACTCCAGTGATACAAGTGGGCAGAAGGGGCTGCTTTACAGTTGGTGGGATGTTTCCACATTGCTAATAAGATTTCCTTTTGCACAGAAAAGCTTGTTCCTAAGTCATGGTTAGCATTCCTATTGCTATAGAAAAATATATAATTATTTGCTGATTTAGTGCCTCTCTTGTCCCATCTAATTCTACTAATGTTTTCAGTGAACCTGATATGTAGACTCCAAACATTTCAAAGTTCCAAAAATTATGTCCATTTTCAGTTGCTTAGATGATTCCAACCAATCTCTTTAAGACCAAGGCCTGGGGTAGCATTGTCTAACATGCTAGATTTTTACAGTGAGGACTTCTTATCACACCACAAAAATCAGCAACCTGGTTGGCTGCTCCTTATGAATGGCTCATGGATACCCATCTCAACAGCCATTCTGTTGTCTGTCTTACAACAGGGCCATAGCCTCTTCCGAAGCAAGCTCCCCACAAGGTGCGATCTTGTGCTTCCTCTTTCAAGTTGTAACATCCTTTCTTTTCGTTAAGGTCATCCAGTAGCTTGTTATGTCACCTTCCTCATCTTCCTGTCACTTCTAACCTCCCACTATCTTTCCTTAAGTAGCATGTTAGCATCCTTAACTGCATAAGGCAGTTTCTATGCAAGGTGTGAGAAATCCAGTCAGCCTTCCTTTTTTTATTGTTTGTAAGTTATTCCTTTCCTTGACTCTTTGTAATATTGCTTCATTTCTCACATGATCAGTCCAACTGATCTTCTCTATCCTTCTCCAGCACGACACTTCAAAGTTGTTCAGATATTTCTGATCTACTTTCTAAAGTGTCCAAGCTTCAGCACCATACAAAGCTATGCTGCAAATGTAGCACTTTACTAGTTTCTTCCTTAAATTTAAGTCCAGTTTGCCTTCTTGTTATTGAATGCTGCTTTTGCTATGGCAATCCTGGATTTAATTTCACTGGCACATCTTGCATCATTTGTTGTAATTCTATCCCAATAGTTGAAATATTCCTCATTCTCCAGCTGTTTTTGATCTATCATAACCTGCATTTCATTTCATATTTCATACATTTTTTCACATTCCATAAATCTTGTTACAGATATGGAAATAGTCAAAGTGTAAACATACAACAGAAGACAATTCATATGGTTAAGAAATACAATTGTGTATTGTCACACACTAGCAGCATGCAATTTCAATCATCTGGGTCTCGATATCACCATTACAATCACTACCCATAGAACACTATAAAGTATACAATGCAGAAATTTATAAAATTCAAGTGTAAAACCAGGATGGCAGTATTATTTATTAAAATATTCCTCCAAGCTGTAGAAGGAATTATATAACAAATATCTTTTTAAAGCCAGTTTGAATTTATTTTTATCATTAGATAGATTTTTGATATCTGATGGTAGATGATTATAGATCTTTATTCCAGCACAATAGACTCCCCGCTGGTATACTGTTAAGTTTGCTGAGGGCAAGTATAAGTTAGAGTTTTGTCTTGTATCAATTCTGTATACTTGTGAATGTAACAGAAAATTGTCTTTGTTCTTATTAATAAATAAAAGTAATGAGTATATATATTGTGACTGAAGTGGTAAGATATCTAATTGTTTAAACAATTCATGACAAGAGTCACTTCTCCGTGAATTCGTAATAACTCTAATTATTCTTTTCTGAATTTTAAAAATGTCTTTACTGTAAGATGAATTCCCCCAAAATATTATTCCATAAGAGATAATTGAATGAACATATGAGAAATATGTGCTTCTTAATATGTCCAGGGACAGGAACGGTCTAATTGATCTGATAGCAAAGCAAACTTTATTTAGCCTAGAAGTTAATTCATTAATGTGATACTTCCAAGTCAGGGAAGCATCAATAGTCAGTCCTATAAATTTTATACTTTGAGTGGTTGTGATCTTTTTTAATTCAAGGAAATTTGCATATCAATTTCTTGATTGGTTTTAGTTACAAATTGCAATAGGTATGTCTTATCATAATTTAGAGACAATAAGTTACCATTTATTTATTTCACTAAAAATGTCATATATATTATGTTTGAATTCTGTCTTATTGCAATTTGTAATAATAAAGCTTGTGTCATCAGCAAATAGGACGGGGTTAGATTTATCAGATACGCTTTTAGGGAGATCATTAATATACAGTAGAAAAAATAATGGTTCGAGAACTGAACCTCGAGGAACTCCATGATGTATTTGTTCCCATTCTGAGTGATATTTATTTAATCTATCATCATTTATAACCACTCTCTGATATCTGTTTCTCAAGTAAAATTCTATTAATTTGTTAGCAATATCTGTTATACCATAAAATTTCATTTTCGATAAAAGTATGTCATGATTTACACAATCAGATGCTTTCTGAAGATCACAAAAAAGCCCCCCAACCATTAAGTTATTGTTTAAAGAAGACAATATATTATTGATTAATGCATAAATAGCTGTTTCTGTTGAAGTATTACACCTAAAGCCAAATTGTTCTCAAGTCAATTATTATTTGTAGTTAAATGTTGATATAATCTTTTATACAATATCTTTTCAAAAATTTTTGAGAATGCTGGAAGTAACAAAATAGGTCTATAATTAGAGGTGCTTGATTTGTCACCTTTCTTGTATATAGGTTTAACTTCTGAATATTTTAATCTATCAGGGAAGATTCCGGTTGAAAGCATCCTATTACATATGTATGTTAAGAGCGATACTATAAATGGGCTGCTAATATTTAAGATTTTTGTTGTTATTTCATCATATCCATGAGAGTTCTTATTCTATAGCTCTTTAATGATTTTTCCTATTTCATTAGTAATAGTATGTTTTAATTTAATATTTATAAATGGCTGTTTAAATGCAGAATATAGATAACTTAATGGGCTTTTTTTGCTTGAGTTAATGTTAATATTATTTGCATAATTGTTATTATTAATGTTTGCTGCAATTGAAGCAATATATTTATTGAAATTATCTGCTATAATTTGGTGGTTTGATGTTAATTTATTATTGATTTCCATCATTGATATATTATTGACATTCTTTTTATTATTGGTGATTGTTCTTATGATGTTCGATGTCATTTTGGATTTGTTCTCAGAATTTAATAACTTGTTGCTGTAATAAAATTTTTTAGCTGTTATAATAACTTTACATAGAATCTTACAATAATTTTTATAATATGTTTTCAATTCAGGATCATTACTTTCTCTACCTATTAAATATAGTTTTCTTTTATTATTACAATATGTTTTAATTCCTTTTGTTATCCAGGCTTTGGGATTATGTGTAAGTTTCATCCTTTTCGTAGGGAAACTAGCATAAAAGTGTATAAGGAAGGTATTTAGAAATTCGTTAAAGATTATGTTTGTGTCATCATCATTGAATACATCCTTCCATAATTCATAACTTAGATGGAGCTGGAATTTATTAAGCAACTCTCTATTAATTTTCCTATAGACATAAAGTGCATTCTTATTGTCTGGAATGATGACTTGGGCATCATGGTCTGATAGACCGTTTATGGGAATGGCTGCCTTGAGAGTCTCATTACCTTAGTTTTTCCACATTCGTTTCCATTCCATAGCATCATCCAATTTCAATTAGTCTATCAATCATGTTTTGTAGCACTGTTTCTTCCTTAGCCAGTAGCAGAAGGTTATCTGCATATTCCACAATGTGAATTACCTCCGTTCCTATTTTGAGTCTCCAAACCTTTGAAGAGCCCATTCCATACATTCACAGTTATCTTCCACGTCTGGAAGCCATCTCAATCCACAACTTGAAGATGTTTTATCCTTTCTGAACAAGGTGCCCACTTGCCATAGAGTGGTTGGAGTGGAAAGTCACTGACAAAGTCTACTGAACTGTAGTCTTGCAGTATGTTTCATACAGGTATTTCTCTATGTCTGCTGGTCTTCATTAACTTCCTGTGGAAAACATATATTTTTATAATCTAAAGCTTTCACAGTGACTGAATTCAATAAAAAAACCCTTCTCAGACTAGCAGCCACAGCACATGGTTGATTGGTGAACAAATGTGATGATAACAACAGAGATGGTTCTTAAAAACATTGGTTCACTCACTGGTGGACCACCTGATACAACAGCTAGCCCAACAAAGTTTTATTAAAATACACCTTTCCTAAACAAACATATTGGTAAGTGGAATGTGAAGGTATTTTAAAATTAAAAGAGTGTTTGTTTTTGAATATTGACTGTGTAGGCATGGGACGAAGAGGAGCTAAACGCGGTGGACAAGGTCTTTCTTCACAACCGTAAATCTCCTCTACTCATTGGGTCAATCAAGTCCAATCTGGGGCACGCAAATGCAGCATCCACGTTTTTTTCAATTGCCAAGGTGCTGATAGCCATGCAGACAGGTCATATCCCACCCAACATTCATTACAAGCAGCCGTCACCCAATATTCCAGCACTTATTGATAACAGACTGAAGGTGAGTAGTGTTGAACGCTACATTTAACTCACTGAACTGTGGTTCCTTCGTAGAGTTCAGGTGGGTAGAGCCTGCATATACAGAATCTGTGTTAACACAAAAATTGCTAGGTAGCATCAAATTGTAGTGGAATTTCTGAAACTGAATTTATATGTGCTTGTATAGTACCATTTGTAAATTTTATTGATGTGACAGAATGAATATGTGAGTTATAATTTGCTCTTCTACATATAAGTAACATATTTGGCAAAGAGTCACTCATACGGTTTATATATTCAGTACTGTCAATGTAATAATTGAGGGTCGTTAACCTTGTAAGTGTACATTTTATGAGAAAAATATGTTTCAGATAAAGTTTTTGCATTATCAAGAACTACTGTGCCTTAGGATTCAATTCTCCTGAGATATGATGCTGGGTTAATGGGTAGTCAGATCCTGATATTTTAAAGGCAATGTAGTGGTCTCATTTTCAAGGGTTGGAATGTTTTGTTTCGGAGTTACCAGCCCTTTAAGATAGGAAACTAGTTGTCTAACATATTGGAATGTAGAATCATATCCCAGAAACAGATCCTCATGTACATCACTGCAGAAACCTCGAAATTTGACTACAATGTTTGTTAGAAAATTATTTGTGTGCTCATTATTGGTAGTGTTGTTATTGTTCTTGTTGAACTGGCATCACCATCACCACCACCACCACCACCACCACCACCACCAATCATAATCACGATCACGTAGTAACAACAACAACAACAACAACAACAACAACAACAACGACGACGACGACAACAACAACAACAACAACAACAACAACAACAACAACAATCTACATTACCTTTTCTTTTCAATGATAATGTCCTGAAGAGACAGAAGTCCAAAACTTTTCTATGCTAAGGGATCTGGAGAAGTTGGATTTACTTGTGAGACTACTGAATCATCTTTTCTAAACACCATGTAAATCCGTAAGTCTGTCTGAGCAGCTGTGTCTGTTGTGCAGGTTGTAACAGAGGCAACACCGTGGAATTGTGAATTGGCAGCTGTGAATGCAATTGGTATGACTGGAATGTATGGACACCTGCTGTTAAAATCCTGTGATTATGACATTCAAAAGGATAAACATGGTGACAGAATTCCAAGACTTGTTGTATTCTCTGGGAGGACGCATGAGGGAATGGAAAACTTGCTCTGTAAAGTATGTAACTATGACACAAGTTTATTCTTTTGAAGACAGGAATTATGAAATGTGTTTGGTAATATTCAGGGGCAATAACTGTGTTTGTAAATAGGGGATGAGGCTTTTTGGTAGATCATCTTGCTATTTTGATTGTCTCCATCAATAGTAAAACCCAAACTGTATTACTTTGTACTCTTTAAGCAGTAGGTAGCTTTGTTTAATGTTAAGCAAAAGAAAATAGAATCAGACCAATGAAATAAATCAAACGAGATCTTGAAGACACTATTGGAAAACAGGCCAGAACTTGTGAAACAGTGGGCTAATTCCCTAACAGTCTGGCAGTGATGAAAACAAGAAAAAGTAAGATGTCCACAATATTACACCTGAGTTTCTTCATATGCTTTAACTTAGAGGGATAAATTAACACCATTTTCTTGTATGTGAAATTTAGGTTGCAGCTTTACACTGAATTTTTTGTTATTAGTCTGGAATTCAGGTGTTCTACTCAGCTTTTGGATACATATATGATTTGTGTACATAAAATAATGTTATTAAGTTCACCTGTTGTGTTACTTTGTATGAAATGGTTGTAATGAACTCATATTCTTACCATATGAGGTTTCAAAGGAATATATTACCATTTTGTACAGGTTCAAGAAGTCCAAGAAACGTTCTTACCTTCTTTGACTGCTTGACTCTGTACATGAAGGCACTACATTCCTTCAAAATATCTTCTTCTTGTTAAGAGTTGGCACAGTGTAGCATTTTAGAAGACTTGAGAATCTTCAGCAACACCACTGTGTCAACCTCAAATGTTGCAGGAATGGATCCTTTACTTCTACCATACTTGGTTATTAGACTTTTTTCTGCCCATTCCTTCAAATCATCAAATCGTGTCAACCCAGTGATCTCCATGATGATCCACAAGATGTGCTGTAATCAACATTTATCATTTTGTTCCTCCTCTCTGTGACAGATCACACATCATCTTCAGTTTTATTATCAGCATAAAATTATGTTTGTGGTGTAGCATTTGACTTACTGTACATTGCTGAATTAGGCCAAATGGGTTATATGTTTTCCTGGTATCAATAATTTTGGCCTACACAATGAACAAATAAAATTCGCAACCAAAAGTAAACCATGAACCATAAGTAAATAGGTATTATATGTACCAGTATACGTTCTCAAGTCATGAATTCTGCAATTTAAATTTGTTGGACTTTTTGACAGCGTGGTAGCAGAGAGTGTAAAACAAACTGTGTGGCTTGTGTGACACCAGTCTGCTATTTCTAGATCTCATGTATATTTACACTGTTTGCAGTTGGAGTCGATGCCCCTTGATGTGGAATATATCAGACTGATGCATGACATACACTCATCCCCTATAAGCAACCATATGTTTCGTGGTTACACCATCCTTCCAGTGGGTGAGAAATCATTCCATGATATTCGGGTATGTCCGTGAACAGTTTTGTTGAGCTCCAATTATTAGTGTACAAAACACTTCACTGGGAAAAATAGCACATTGCTTGCGAATGAAAATGGATAACACCTGATTCTTACAAAATTATTTCTTGTATATGAATGTACAAGCTGATGATTGGCTGATAGTTTTCAGCCATGACATGTCATCCGTGTGAGTTTAAAAGAGGAATAAAGAGTTGTGTAAAGGAAGAACTAATGTCATTGGCCAGTTGATAATTTGATCAGTATGGGGAACTGCTGTACAAAGCTGTGGGCAAAGTCTCAACACAAGGTTGAGAAAACTATGTCATTTCTGTACAGTAACTACAAACAGATAATTTTCAGACAGAATGTGCAACAGACAGTATGAGTGAACCAGCCATTCATCATAAGATTACATCAACACAGCAGCACTGAAGTGTGAGATAATACAGAAAATAAGTATAATGATAATTAATTAAGGTCTAAGCCAGCACATAACACTTTAAAATATTTTTTGTTCTGTAGATACTATTGGCTGTAATTACAAAGGAATTATTTCAAAATGTTATGTTTTTAGCAATAATGTATACAAAATAAAATAAGTATTTTATTATTTTATAGCCTGTAATTTTTTTAATGCTTTCTTGATTGTGTGAATATTTAAGATGATGATGTTAGACCACATGCATGTGTGCGTGCATGTGCACACGCACACACCAAGCATAATGATTTCATTAGCCTGGTTATTTTGCTTGAAGGAAACAGGCTAGGAATAAAAGGTGTATGAACCCAAAGTCAGTAGTTAGCAAAACTGGACATAAATGGCAAATTGTGGGTTGCTGTACTTGTATTTCACATTTGTTCTGAAAGTGTTAATAATGGTTTACCATTTTCGTAAATGTCAGGTAGGGTACTTCTGGTTTTCAATCCTAGCTTCTTTGTGTGTAAGACATTAAACAGTTCCAGGTCTTCTAACTAAAAGAGAGGGAATGTTAATTGTTTTACAAAACTCTACTTTCAGACACACTTATGTATCATGTTTGTTCACTTTCATTGTTGTTAAGTATTACATATGTTGTAAATCAGACTATTTCGTTGCAGCATGTAGATAGTACAAAGCGCCCAATCTGGTTTGTGTTCTCTGGGATGGGCAGCCAATGGTCAGGAATGGGCCGTGACCTTTTGAAGTTACCAGTATGTGCTGCTACGATAGAAAAGTGTCATGACATTCTCAAAGATAAGGGGCTGGATCTGAAACACATAATCACAACTGATGATGCCTCTGTGTTTGACACCATTCTACACTCCTTTGTTGGTATTGCAGCAATTCAGGTGGGAATGTAGTTGAGGCTGTCTCCTATCATGCAAAGTTGACACGTTAGCAAATCTTACTACTATGCAGTAGTTTGACTGGCATCTGTGATTAAGTGTCATTTACATTTGTATGCTGTGAAAGTTTCTGTTTTTCAGGAACATTGCTGCTAGTAATTTAGAAATACACAGAATTTTAAAGAATGTGTATAGATTATATATATGTACTGTATGAATATTACAGTTTCCTCAGATTTTTGGCACCGTTGTGAAACTGTGATGTGGATGGAAATAGTTCAGGTTGACGTTCAGTTGTGGATTTCAAAAATAGCATTGTTCAAACTTCAGGATTTGCTACTTGCAGCTAATGTAATATTTTGATGTATTTTTCTTATAACAGTAAATGAAATGTGGACACAAAATATTTGGTAAAGAATGCATGACACTAGGCCTGCTTTATGTAATTCCAAAATTTAAATTCAGAAGTATATGTGACTTAGTGACCTAGTTTAATAACAAGTATCTACTAATATGTGCAAACTGCATCTGATGTCTATGAAAGTGTGTGCTACTGCTATTTGTTGTTTCTCAAGAAGTTCTTCAAATGTTCAGCCACTCAACCACCTGAGACAGCTGCTAGCCCTGGGAAGATTTATTGAACTAAAAAAAAAGAAATTGTTCCTATAAGCAAAGTCTGGTAATCTCACATGACTCTTGAATCTGGTAGCGAATTTTTCTGTGTGCATTTTTCTTCCCTCACATTACAGCTTCATGAATGTGGGAGATACTAGGAGCCCTGATGCAGGTGTATGTCAAGGTCCATGTTATCTTATAAAGCTTCTCAGTTAGCTGTAGTCATTATCATATCATTGGGAGTAAATGGATTCTTTTCCCGTATTGATTCCCACTTAAGAAGGGCATTCCTTCAGAGCTACCAGGCAGGCAGATGCAAAGATGATGAAAGTGATTCTTATTTCAGGGTCTGCAAAGAATACTGTCTTTATGATTCTGATGATTGTGAAGAATGCTGTCTTTTTGGATTTTATACCATCTAGTGTGGCAGAAGTTTGTTGCCATTTCAGAGGAACATGGTATCCTATGCTTAGGATAAAAGAGGTGTTGAGTGACCTAAATGCTGTGGACAGCAAGTTCCTCAAAAATGTCGGTGGATTTCAGCCACATGATATTGTGTATTACAAGAAAAAAATAGGTTACTGAATGTGCTTATAATCTGTCAAAGCTCAAATACACTCATTTTTCTTGAAACAAACCGTAACTGAGTAACAAATTATGTAGTTCTGTTCTGCAACAGCTGGCACTGGTTGATGCACTCACAGCTATGGGGATTGTCCCTGATGGAATGATTGGGCACTCAGTTGGGGAGTTGGGCTGTGCATATGCAGATGGATGTTTCACTCTGGAAGAAATGTTGCTGGCAGCATACTACCGAGGCATAGCTTCAATGGAGTCCAATCTAATCACAGGATACATGGCTGCAATTGGTAAGGCGTCTGTTGCTTCTTGTTAAGCAGTAAATTTTGTTACGATTCTAGATTTAACAGTATTTTTGTTGAGGGAGTAGAAGATGATAAAATTCCTAAAACATTCACCACCTGTACATGTAAATCCCACAAGTTTGTCATTTGGTTTGTTTTTCTGAATCACATATTATGTATACCTAATGTGCATTCTTCAGTATGATTGACTTCATTGTCCATAATGGTTATCCATACTCCTTGTCTTGAAATTCTGGTAGTGCTTTATGATTTACTATGTTCTGACATCATCTGTATATGTACAAATGATGTTTTTATTATGAATGTGGGCCCACACTTGTGTTCCCAGTGGCTCCTACTCTCTTTTCTTTGCCTTGTCGCCCTTCCTGCTCCCTACTTTATAACTGAAATAGTGCTTTCATGTAACCAATGGACAGATTTGTATGGCATTTATATTTGAGTATTCTGTGAAAATCTGTTGAGAAAATTCAAGTTTGAATAAAATCAGGCAAGAATAATGGGTACTTCACATGAAGACCTCTGAACATTTCTGATAGTATCTCTCTGAGTTCTTCTTAGAATGAGAAATATTTGAGACAAAAGTTATAGAGAAAATCAAAACACACATTTTATGTTCAGTAACTTTTTTTTTAAAATCATGCCGTTTGTGAGATAATGTGGAAAGGTATGGTAGAACACGACAGGCCACACATGACAATGTAATGCTGCATAGAAAAGATGCCCTTTGTATGCTGGATAACTAAGGCAAGACTACAGACATGTGCTCATAATATTTAATACTTCTTGCTTCATAATTGATTAATTCCATCTGATGTGAAATATTTTATGGCAACACTTACAAAAACTGAGAAACTGCACAATGACTTACATGCCATTTAAATCTGTTCAGCAAAATTGTACGTCTAAAGAAGGTATGAGCTAATGAATATTCTTTCGTTTCAAAGCAGCGTTTGCCACTTTACATGAAAACTTATGTATGTTTTATTGTTGTAGGCAACATAAATTTGCCATAAAAGCATTGTTGTGCAACACTCAACATGACAGTGACATGTAGCTCAACAGCACACACAGAATGCATTGTTGTTTCCACTGCAAGAATGGTTCTGTGAATGTGCCACAATGTTGAGTTATAGATACATTGCCTGTCTTATTTATTTTGAAACCTGTTGGTAGATAAAGTAAGCACTGCACTTTATAGCATTAATTTAAGGAGTGTACCTCTCTTCCTGTGGCCAGTGTGTAGGGCTTACAACCTTACCACCTTCATGTTCTGACTGTCTAAAAATTTGGAATCCTCAACCTTCTGGAATGCAAAGGGCCTGTCCAGGTCTGTAATGGAATTACTTTACCTTTACCTCTCTTCCCACTCACTTTTAGTCTTATTCTGTTGGGAACACTTTTCTTCCCAGGAAAAAAGAAGACCATACTTTGGCATGATGCGTTCCTCACTTATTCCATTAGAAGTGTGTACAGATTCTGGTGAAAGTGGTCTGTACTTTGTAGGTCTGGGCTATGACCAGGTGAAGGACATGTTGCCTCCAGATATTGATGTGGCGTGCCACAACAGTCAGCAGAGCAGCACAATCTCTGGTCCTGTAGATTCTGTGAAAAAATTTGTGGCTCATCTTAAAGGAAAAGGTGTTTTTGCTCGAGTAGTCAATGTTGCCAACATTGCATACCACAGTCGCTACATACAACCTGCTGCGCCTCTTTTGCTGAAGTACCTCAAGAAGGTCAGATTTCATTCCACAATCTCAGGTCACGTAAAAAGAGTCACAGGAAAGCCGAATGAAAGAGTAGTTACATTTGTGTAAACAGAAGGATTATTTACAAGCAAAATGGGCTTAACTCTTGCTAATGCAGGAACCTATATATATGAAATTCACGTGTTTTCATTTTCAGCCTGTGATAACTGATGAATGCAATATTTATAGAAAAGTCTAGACATGCATGCAGTGTTAAGATAATGACTTCCGAGATCCATTGCGTTTGATAGAGAAGTACCAACTTTTTGAAGGAAGCTGCTTCTTCCATGTCCAGGGTTCTGAAGACAAAGATTCAGATCCCTCTGAAGTATTGGAACATTTTACCAAACTACAGGTATCACATCCCAGAAAGAATATCAAATTTTATGCACAAAATATTTTATCCTCTCTTTTACTGTCATTGCATCTTGGCATCTTATTCTGGGTAGTCCAGTTTGTACTACAACAAAACAGTATGAACGGGACATGAAGTGTAAATCAGGTGACAATATTTTAAACAATCTGAAATGTGGTTTGTGTGAAATTTGGCATTCTCTTGGCAGTATCTATCGAGATTACTGTCTTCTGGAATGTGATAACTAGTAGCAGACCATGTACTGTCGCATTCAAAAACACAATGGTGTTGATACATTTTGTGCTTAAGGATATATGGGAGAAAAATTGATTCTTCTGTTGATTGTAATTTTCTACTCCCATTTTGCCTTCGTAGCAGTAAATTCTTTACATAGTAAATGAGTACCAGAAAGAGTGTAGGATACACAACCACAAATAATGCAATGTGTACATGACATTATAATTCAATGTTACACAATTTTTTTCTGGTGTGAAGTCTTACATTCTATGCACTGTTGTACTGTGCTGACTATAACATAACATGTGACACCAGACACCACATTTGGTCATTGTTAATGTTTATTCTGTGCTCTTCATCCCTGCAATGTTGATAAGAAGAGCCTGTTATATATAACTGAGAAATCATTCAGTTTAATACAGTGAAACTTGCTTAAGAAAAAACTGGTTAAGGAAATTTCCTGCCTGAGAAATCAGGATAAAAAAGCACCAAAATTCTCCCACTTAATTAAAATTACCCTTTTAAGAAATTTCCCACTTAAGAAGTAGGATTTTCTAGGAATTTTCAAAATTTTCTTAATAGGGTTTCACTGTACTTAGTTTTTAACTGTTTCAGGTTATCCAAAACCCAAAATTGCGGTCAGGCCGTTGGATATGCTCGTCTGTTCCAGAGGAGCAGTGGGATTCACCTCTAGTGCGCTGTTGCTCAGCAGAGTACCACACCAACAATCTTCTGGGTGCTGTGTTATTTGAGGAGGCTAGCAGACATATTCCAAAGAATGCCATTGTTATTGAAGTGGCACCACATGGTCTCCTGCAGGCAATCCTGCGTCGCTCTCTCAGTCGTGAATGCACAAATATTGCTCTTACTCAGCGTGCACATCCTCAGGCACTCCATTTCCTGCTCTCAGCTATTGGAAAGTATGTTGACATTACACTTCTCTGACTTGTGTAACTTAAGCCTCATTAGGAATCTGTACTTTTGTTGTAGAAACTCTGTGAAGAAATGGGACACAAACTAAGATCATCGAAGTTTCTAAATCTTAACATTGAACAGCGATTTTTAATCCATTAATGTGAGTTTTTGAAATAGATGCAATTGTTTTTCTTTTTTGAAGTGTAAAAGTTGTGAAAAGAGAAATGAGTAATACATAATTTATTAGACAATATGTATATTTATTTGTCAGAAACTGTGCTTTTATATGAAAAGTTTTCTATTTTCAATGTCAGGAACTAATCCCGGCAAACAC
This sequence comes from Coptotermes formosanus, assembly GCA_013340265.1. Classification (NCBI taxonomy): domain Eukaryota; kingdom Metazoa; phylum Arthropoda; class Insecta; order Blattodea; family Rhinotermitidae; genus Coptotermes; species Coptotermes formosanus. The sequence continues at coordinate 182,676 of BLKM01000154.1, read as the reverse complement.
ATAGACATTTGTACAGTGTTATGGTAAATTGTGACAGAAGTAATAAAAATAAGGCACTGTAAAAACTGTATACATTCTGTCAGAAATAGAGGTATAGAATATATACTCTATGCATATTCCATTCATTATCTGAGAATATGGCATTCCATTGAGTTGTATGTGCAACTGTATGATAATGAAACCAATCACTGCAGTTAGTACAACTATTGTACTGTCTTTCATAAGCAGTTAAGACAGCATGTTTTGACCTTTTCTCTTAGGTCATCTTCAGGTCCAGGTACATAAAAATATATTTTAGTTTCTCTGTGATTTTTTCATGTACGTCTACCCGAAAATGACCTGATAGGAAAGGTTGAAACGTATTGCCTTAACCACTTACGAGATACATTACGGAAGTTTTGTCGACTTCAACAGTGTGTTTCGTTATGTTGTAGTTATATTCTGTTCTGCTCATATTCTATAAATGTACACACATCCAGGGTGTCCCATTTATTTGGAACGGTGGGGAAATGTGCTTGCTGTTTTGGTTGGTACGTGCTTGTGAGTTACACAGTGCTGTTGCACTGCCTTGAACATGTCACTTGTCATTGTCATGCCAGCTGCAGTGATTTGGTGCTACAGGTTGTCCAAGTCACATATCTTCGCCAAGTATACCAAGCTCCTGAGATGTCGCCACAAAAAGAAGTCCTAGGGACACAAGTCTGATGATCTTAGTGGCCATTCCTGTGGTCCAGTTCTTCCTCACCAGTGACCTGGGAACTGATGGTGGAACTGCGTAACTCCATGGTTCCTAGTAAATGGGACAATGTATGTTTGTCAGAGGGCTAATAAAACTGACATGTTTCATTTTGACTGATATACCATTTAAGTGCCTTGTGCTGTTGCAGAATCTACATGGCAGGACCTGTACCTCAAGTGTCCAATTTGTACCCTGCTGTGCGCTTTCCTGTAAGCAGAGGCACTCCATCCATATCTCCACTAGTCAGCTGGGAACATACTGAAAACTGGCATATTTTAGATGATGTCACTGTTGTAAGTACTTGTAATGGCCACCGTGAAAAAGAGAGAATGAAATGTGGAAACTTCTTGCTTTTGTATATCAGTAATAAAACATGTTTTTCCTAGGAAGGTAAAATACTTCCAGCTTGTTTAATTTTCTCTTATCTACACAAGTTTTTGGGCTTTCTTCACAATTATTGAAGAACTGATGGTCTTGTTGTGGGTTTCTGCACCATGTGGTGTTTGATGTCCTCACTGTTTGGAGGAATGTACTGCCTGTATCTTCATGGTGACTGAGAATGGTTCAGGTGGTTGCTGAAGTGAAACTGAGGAAGAAAATGTGTATACAGGGCAGTTGAGGGAGGATGGCCAACCACAGCTACAAAAGGTGGGAAGAGGAGGTAGGATTCTCCCGAACCAGTGGGAATTACATTTGCCAAGAATGGTCATCTTTCTTCAGGCTTCACCAGGGGGAGATACGAAAAGAATGACAACGGTGACTGTGACTGTGATTAGACTACAGTCACCATCAACATTACTGTTATGATACAACACACATCATGTTCTGCATCTGTTTCATAAAGCAAATCAGGGTGCACCCAAGGGCAGGAGGGTTCACCAAGCAGCAGGCCTCTCCCACAAATCTGAATTTAAAAAATACAGATTTTGTAGACATGATGATATGAAATGCTTTGTGTGATTTACGCTTCAGCCAAAATCTGCCACTGAATTCAGTTGAAGACTAGTACATTATAATTTTGAAAAATAAAATAAAAAACTTCGGTTTTCTTAGATGAAATTAAAAAATCCAAGAACTTTAGACGTTATGATTTAAATTAGGTGAAAGAGTCCTGGAACTTGTAATTATATTTGTATTTATGTAAGTGCATTTGCAGCAGTGTTATGTTACAGTTATACTTACGTGATTTTTATAACATTATTTTTAAAGTCGAACATTAATTTTATATATACACACACACACACACACACTCACGCAGGGTCCCCCCCCCAGACATGAACCATTCTGGGCACACACTTGAAACAAATAGTTAATTCTTTTCATGAAGGTGAACACTACGTCTGGGGAAGATGATGTGACAGTGAGCCTGAGTCATGTTGAAGACCGAGCGTACGCTGGGCATGTCATTGATGGACGAATTCTGTTCCCTACCTTTGCATATCTGGTAAGATTTTTTATATCACATTGTCCAAACATTTTTAAAACAGTACAAGAGAACTTACTTGACTCTGTAAGCAGTTTAGCTGTGCAGTAAGTTATTTGGATTTTGTGTGGGAGGTATAGGACATTTTGTATATCTGTTCAATACATGACTTTTATGATACTGTGTAGACTTGACTCTGTAAGCAGTTTAGCTGTGTAATAAGTTATTTGGATTTTGTGTAGGAGGTACAGGACATTTTGTTTATCTGTTCAGTGCATGACTTTTATGATACTGTGTAGAGTTATTAACGTTCTGTACTGCAGTGTGCCGTATGACTGACTGACTGACTGACTGAAGCGAACAATTCTACATGTGTTATTCCAGAGTAGATTGCTTGCAAAATTGAGCTTAAGAAGCCCAAACAGTTCTGACTTCCATGTAGGTGCTCACACTGTGAAAACTGTCGACGACATGAAGTGTGGAGTCTCCCAAAATCGAATGTATTGTCTTGATGTACTGCCATTTTGGTCCACCAAAGAAACAGTGTTGTGCTGGAAATGCTCTGGTTATAATGAAGGGAAAGAAGAATTTCAGGAATGGCTTAAAAGTCATCTGAAAATGGCTGGAGGCAGGAACCTTGTACACCACTAGACAAGATGCATGGGAAAACAATGTGTGTAGCGGCTGCTCAGGAAAATAAAATAATTATTTTGTCATAACTTTCTGTGTAGTTACATGTAGTTGTATGTGGGTGCTGTCTTAATTTTTTGGTTTGCCATTTTTTTTGGATATGTGATCACTTGGTACTTTTGTTTCTGTTTAGAAAATTGTGAGGAATACCTTAGCTGTTGTGCAAGGCAGATCATACAACAACTTGCCTGTTATGTTTGAAAATGTCAGAATTCTCAAACCTCTGGAAATTCCTGAGAAAGGTATGTACAGAGAATACAAGAAAGATGTAATAGAAACTGGGATTCTTCAAATCTGAAGAACCATGTGTCTTAGAGATGATTAAATTGATCGAACACATGATACTCAACCAACAAATGCACTCTTATTATTCAGTTTTAGATATCATAAATTACAGTCATTTCAGGTTAGTTCAGCATGTTTCGATCCCCTCCTGGGATCATTATCAGGGACTGCTTGTGAGAGTATAATTACGCAACTAAAAGTAACCATGTAAGTACATGTTAACATGTTAATTTTCATTCAGCCAAAATTAAACGGTGAATGTTTTTAATTTTGCTAATTGTCCTCTATTTCTATTTTATATTTGTAGATTTTTTAATACTAATGTTTGTTTGTGTCATCTGTTTTAATTGAATTGTGCATGTAACAGTGTAAATTAATCACTTTTGTATTATCATTTATTTTAGCTTTTATAAAAAGGTTTTTGCAGTTTAAATTATTGGTAATGAATGTGTGAGCCCTTCTGGCTTAGAGCTGCCATCAGTTGAGATTAGGAAGCATAAGATATAATCATGTGTGGGGTCCAAAATCTTAAGTTGTGCCCAGCTTTTCAGTTTCATTATGAATTTTTAATAAATTTGGCTGTAGGAAAACTATTTCCCTTTCTGTACGTAATAACACAAGGATTTCCAGCAGAATAAAATGCTTTTATTGTATAGAGATTTTTTGGTTTCTTGTATAGAAAGTGTCATTGCTATTGATATAAATTCTGCACTTGATATAAACATTAGTGGATATTAACAGCTGACCTCCTATCAGAAAACCTTTATAAATATTAGACTGGTGACATTGTAACAGCTATTAGGCTGTATCAGTGTTTAATGCAAATTACCAGACTTTCATTCAAAGACTGAGACAGTAAATAGCTACTCCATGTATTTTGAATTTAATTAATTGAGACTAGCATGTTTATGTTGAAAAGTGACTAAACTTGGATACAATAACAACCAAAGCTGAATTACATTTGCTGTGAGGAATATCAGCATTTCTGAAGATCATATACAGCAATTGCCTGTTTTGATCCAGGTACTCTTCACCTCTATGTAATGCTTCAACGAGCAAGTGGCGAGTTTGAGATCTGCAAGGAGCGCACACTCTTTGCATCAGGGAGAGTTACAGTACCAAAAAACATCAGAGAAGAGTATGTCAGAAATTTTCCAACACCAGACGGAGGTGGGAACCTCAGTTTGGCTGGAGAGGAGGTGTATGAAGAACTTGAGCAGAGGGGCTACCAATACAGAGGCCTCTTCAGGGGAATCCTTGAAGCCAAGCTTATGAAACAGGGTGAGAAGCATGTGTCATGTAAAAAAAATCTTCCAATACACCTTCTTCAAGATCATTCAACAAAAATACATTTAACTCTCAATTTGACAATGTCTTTTTGGCCTCGGTAATTTCTGTCACCATATTTCACTCAAATTTTGTGTGCTATTTCATTAACAAATGAAGTCTCTTCCCACATCAGCAGAATGCTGCTATGTGTTTAAAAATATATTTTGTCTGCAGTGAGGAGTGATTCATAGAAAGGATTAATTGGTTATCATGTATTTTGGGCTAAGAGCTACGAAACTTCAAAACTGCTCATTCTATACAGTTGTTATAATTGCGTTGTTTACTCTGAAACATCTATCATTGGAGACAAAGCAGTAACAGTATGTTACAAAAATTTGGTATTATGAAGTTAATTACATAAATTTCTATGTGCTGCTCTGTTATTGCAACAACTCAACAGTATTTTAATCACAGTTGTTTTCTGGTTAACTATCTGCTCTGCATTCCTACAAAATTCTCCTTTAAAATGCATGACTAAGGAATTTTCAGTAACAAAATTAACACATGCCTGATGTGTGCAGATTGATTGCATATCACTTTTATTGAGCTCTTTGCTGTGGATTTTATTCTGGGAGGTTTAACAAATCAATGACATGTGCCAATTTTATTCAGATGATTTGTACTCTTGTCTTCATTGTCAAACCCCACTTTGTTAAATACATGTTTAACAGAGAAAGCATGTTTTTCATATGTTGTAATTTTATTTATGAAGGGCATTTTAATTTATAAACCTCATCATTAAATACATTATTGTTGCTTCTGCATTTCTTCAACACACACAGGAATGGAACATGTTTCCCGCCTATAAAATGTTGGTTGCAGAAATCGTGGAAGAATGAAAATTATGCCCGTAAATGTCAAATTGCATTCCTGGAGAGGAGAGTCAAATCAATATCAGTACAAAATTTTATGATGGTTTGAAGTCTCACTAAGGAGTTGCTCATAAAATGTGATCACTGTATAACAACTGACAGTATCATTTTCTTTTATTTTTAAGTTAATCTGTACCTCGTATGTGTTAATGTCTTCTATTTAATTAGTTGAAGTACAGTACAGTATGTAGATCAGAACCCTGATTTGCAGTTGTACGAAACCTAAAACCAACATTTCTTTTGGACGTAGTGATCAGATGCATATTGCTTTAATTACAGGCTGTATAGCGAAAGTGCAGTTATCAGACAACTGGGTTGCTTTTGGGGAGACCCTATTGCAGCTGGTAATGCTGCAGTCTGCAGAATGCAACCAGAGACTGCACCTGCCTGTGGCCATAGAGAAGATAATAATCAACCCATTGGAGCATCAGGATAAAACTCAGGGTTTGTTGATTAGATATGTTTGTGACTTGCAGACAGTCAAACAGAAACAGTGGCTTTGTGTAGTGATAAGTTTCAAGTTCAGCCCAGATTTTTGTTGTTTTACGAGGGTAATTTAAAAAGTAAAGGCAATTTGTGAATTAAGCGATTACCACCACTGATAGCAGCCAGCCGATTGTAGCTGGTTGTAACTCGATTCTGACAAGTTTCAACAGCATTGCCCAGCACTCTGTTGTCAGTCTGGCTGAAGTGGTGACTATGGAAACATGGACGCTGTGCTTTCCGATTGCACCGTCATTGAACAACGGGCCATGATAAGATTTATTTGGGCAGAAGGGTCAAACCTGCTGACATCCATTGAAGAATGTTAGCATAGTATGGTAGTGTTAACTGCATGAGTCAGAGAAAAGTTTACGAATGGGTAGCAAGGTTTAAATGTGGAAGAATAAGTGTGACGAAGCTCGATTGGGGTACCCATCAATGTTGCCCTCTCAAGGCAACGTCAATCGTGCTAACACTCTCATTCGAGAAGACCGACAGAGTACTGTGTCTGAAGTTGCTGATATGCTAGACGTCAGCTCTGGTTCTGCCTATGTTACTGTTGTGTCCATTTCACTTTGTATGTGGTTAGTACAAGAATTGCCTTTACTTTTTTGAATTGTCTATGTATATGATGAAACTTGGTCTGTCACATTATGTCCTTAATGTAGGAGACCAAGTTTCACACCCATATCAGCAGGATTGAAAAAATGGCATAATGAGGAGATACAGGAGTTGTACTCCCCATCAAATATTATTAGCATGATCAAATCAAGGACAATGAGTTCAGCGGGGCATGTGACAGATATGGGGAAGAAGTGAAGTAGGTACAAGTATTATGGTGGGGAAAATTGAAGATAAGAAACCACTTGGAAGACCTTGTCATAGATGAAAGAATAACATTAAATGGATCATAAAGAAATAGGATGGGATTTGTCTAGTTCAGGAAAAGGTGAAGTGGCAGACTTCTTTGAGTACAATATTGAAAATTCAGGTTCCATAAAATGTGGATAATTCCTTGAGTAGTGGAGGAACTATAGCTTTTCAAGAAGGACTCTGCTAAGTGGAGTTGGTCAGTCAGTCGGTTGGTCTCTCCTGTTCCTTACTTCTGACATTGTTAATTATTAGCTATGTGGGACCGCCATTCACCTCTTCATCTGAGGTGCCCCCTCTAACTAGCATCATTGTCCTGTCATTGGAAGCGAATATTGGTGTTTTGATCTTAGAAGAGAATTCCTTCATTCTTGTCAAGCATGGGATAAAAGCGTTGCTATATAATATCACAAGAACATTTTTAACCTTTACGCGACGGCATTTAAATCAAACTTTTTGTGCCTGGGGTACGACATTCTTCCAAGTCGGCCCTTTAAATTTTTGCGCATGGGTTAGAAAAAACATTTATATCACGTGAACTAAAAGAGATGGAATAATGAAATAAGCGGCACTTTGTGGGAAATAAAACAGAGATATTTCAGCGCGTCTGAAAAGGTACATTAAAAATTCTTAGCACCTGCATACACCACATAAATTTCCAAAAGTTTGAAAATATACCATTTCTTTTACTTACATTTCAGTCTGAGGCCCCAGTTTTGCGAAGGGAGGTCTATCTTGAACAACCTGAAGAGTTTCAGAGCTGTGCTGAAGTGTGGTAGTCCTCAGAGCAGCTTCTGACTACACAGAATCCCCTATCACACTTCCGGCATTTCACTAAAACTCTTCTGCATTCACCCCTGGCCCAGCACACGCATCATCTTGCTTAGTTGCTTGGCACACGGAATATGCCACTCTTTGGTACTGCTAGCCTACAACCTACTCATTTGTGTGGCAGCGCTGGGCCATTTCCCTAATGGCCTCGGTACAGTCCGTTCATATAACAGGAAAACGCTAAGTGGACTGGAACCGTCATTTATGTGTGGCCCTTCATTGTCCTTTTTCCCCCTCTTGCCCCCTGTGTACGTGTGTACTACACTTGTCCGAGGGTTAGAGGGGCATGTCCACGAGGTACACGGCATTTGTACCTGTCGACCTGGCCCACTCTGAACAGCTTCCTCTTCCTCAGAGGCACTTCCAGAAATTGAGCTGCTGGATATTTGTCCAATGGATGTTGGGCAGTCCGGTTGCAGGTGTGACACCCCTGGCTCGTCTTCAAAACCTCCCTCATCTTCCGAGCTGCCGTAACTTGAGGCGCCAGCTTCATCACTCTCGTCCCAAATCAGTTCGATATCTGAGTTTGGGATGATACCTTCCGACGCTTTGTGTGCGCACTCATTTTTACAGAACTTGCAGTTATCACAAAATTCTTAGAAGGAAAAATTCTGGTGCCTGACTTCCCAATAAACACAACACACCGAGGGATGAAGTCATTAATTCAGTTGCGTTCATTGCTTTGTACCTGACAAGCCAGATGCTGTCAGTTTGTCTGCGGGGGGGGAATGTGTTACTAAAAACGCGAATATTAGTCCAACGGAAACAGATAAATTTATGGAATTACTTCCATTTCGTAGGAAATGAGACAGGCTTCTGCAGCGCCTCTTGTGAAGGTCCGTAAAGTTGCTTAGTGTCGAAAATATATGATAGAATTTTAGGACATTCAGTATTGCCACATTACTTTATTTGAAATTTGGCAACCCCAGCATCTGTCCTTTTCTTTCTCTAAGGCATGCACAATTGTAACTGAAATGAAACACGAGCCTTTGCTCAGTCAAAACACTGCTAAACCCAATCAGACCCCACGTACTTCGGCAGCTCTACACCTCGCTTGTAGCAAAACTGCACTAAAGCCCGAAACACGGACTCCAACCTGACAGAACTAGCAAACACATTTTTGAACATAAAATGAAGTTTCAGAAGACAAAAAGAAATCTCTCAATTCAGAAATAATTGAAAAATGTTATAAATATAATACAAATAAAATTAAAAACCATATAAAAGGGTTTCTTGAGGTTTTACTAGAATAAAGACAATAGAGTTTTAGTACATTTTTGCACACGAAAATTTTGTGCCCAGACATACGGCGCGACCATATGATGTCATTTTTTCTACGAAGGAAAATATACCACGACTGTAGGCGATAAGAAACAGACCACTCATTATAAGCGGTATTTCCTTTCAGTTGAGCATGATACACAGTAGAAACTATTTGTTACTCGCAAGACCAATCTTCAGCTGTACCATTTGAAATATATGCGTCCCATATTGAACTGCGCTTCAGCGTGTATCTGCCAGTGTGTGTCAACATCACCCACTCACAAAACGTGAGAGATCAACACAGCAGAGCAAGACAAGCCCCTAAGGAAAGTGCTTATACTGCAGACAACATCCAAACGGGCTCACAGTAAATGAGTACGGGAGTTCTTTCCTTGGATAAAGTGGTCGGAGCCTGAAGCAGACCACTAAATGTCATCTAATGCGAAGTTAAGGATGATCTGAGCTATACTTTTTCTCCTAAATGATTTCACAGCGTGCACAGCGAAAACCTCACTGCGTTTAAATACCGCTGGCATATATGTACGCCGCTCATACCGCAGGGTTATTTAAATGCCGGCATACATATATGCCGCACATACTGTAAGGGTTAATTCAAAACAAAGAAGAGTTGAACATGAGTGGAGGGTGTTTGAGAACAGGATCCTGAGGTGGTTACTTGGGCCTAAGGGGGACAGGATAATGAGGGAATGGAGAAGACTGCACAGTGAGGACATTTATGATCTGTACTCCTCACCAAATATATTTGAGTGATCAAATAAGGAAGAACGAGATTGGTGGAGGGGGAAGGGAGGCATGTAGCATGTATGGGGAGAGGAGAGGTGCATACAGGGTTGTGGTTCTGAAACCTGCAAGAAAGAGACCACTTGGAAGACCTAGGCATAGATGGTAGGCTAATATTAAAATGGACGTTCAAGAAGTGGGATGGGGTCTTGGACTGGATAGATATGGCTCAGGATAGGGACGAGTGGCAGGCTCTTCTGATTGCGATAGTGAACATAGTACACTTTCAGGTTCCATAAAATGTGAGCATTTCCTTGACTGGCTTAGTACTTGTTAGATTTTTAAGAATAAGTGCTGCATGCAGTTAGGTAGACAAAGAAAGGTCTACTTCAATTATAGCCATGGTGCTGCTGGGCTGATATGCGTCAAAAGAACAATGTTGGATTTTACTGTATATCAGTGTGTATTGTTAAGTTATTTTGAAGGCTGTTCTGCTATTTTTGGGGCACTGTGTCAACTGCTGAATTTTATAATCAAATTATTTGCATATGTGGTATTTTACACACAGAGTTGGAAGCAGTGTTTCACTGTTCCCTTGGTGTGGTGCATTGTGGTGGCTTTGAAGTGCATAACATGAAAACAACACCTCTGGAGCTATCATCTGACTGTCAGCTGAACTTCAAATTGCAAACTGTAAAGTTTTTACGGTACATCAACCCAGCAGTTCAGGTGAGATAGATAGGCTGAGAGCATTTTAAGTATACAAAATTCCAAAAATCCACAATGAAATTTATAGTTAAAGTACATCAGAGATATTTATCAACATTAATAATATGCTGTTCTTGATATATTAGAATGTAATAAAATGAAAAACACCCTGCATGTTCTAGCACAGGAAAAACTCATGTAAAATTATAATATCTGGGTTTTTAACACAATGCATTAGTAGTTTATATGGAATGGATGAAGGGTTAAATAATTTTGTGTGCTAAAGCACTAAACTGTAAACAGAAAGTAAGTACAGGAATTATGAGTGAAGATCCACCATCCCGATGGAGGCAGCAGTTTCATCTGAAATGTTGGTATATTTCTACCAGACTACATGGTGTTATGCAAGATATCACTAATGTGTTTTGGGACTACTTCCATTGTCACAGATCACTCAGACATGACATCTCAAAAACAATCTCTTTTCGTCATCGGGTATACTATATGGCATTAAATTCCAAAAGACAGTCACCATGAAAATCTCAATTCTTGGAACTCATGACTGTTTTGTGCTGATGAAATAACTTGTATTATTGCTGCTTGTCACCAATGTAATAAGAGCCTAGGCTTTTGTCAGAAATTTTATTGCTTTGTTCAGAAATCAGAGCTGTCTTGAAAATTTTATTTATTTTTATTTTCTTTCTTCAGCAAATGCTGTTATTGTACCTTACACTGTGCCATAACTGGTTCCTTTCATAGTATTTCCATTTTTCATTCACATGATTTTCCTGAAATTTAATGCTCTTTAACCTGTGTAACTGAAAAAGCATTAATACAGTTATAAACTGAAGGATAAATCAGTTACTCTAACTTAAATAAATTTACACTTGAACCAAACTAAATGCATTATTTGTTTTCATGTAGTAAGTAAGAGCTTGACTGTGGTTCATTTCCCAGTGTGGGGAGGGATATTCTTCTTTCCCTTGCATCTAGTGCCAAAGTTAAGAAGCAATGGAGTTTTACAGCCACTCCTGCATGTGATGTGACATGTAAATGCAGGAACATTGTCTCACTTTTTCATTTGTGCTTTATGTACAATACATGAATGCATGTTTGTCATCCTTCTCTCAAGCTATCAGTGTGACATTCTCATCTTTGTAACACTTTCAGTGATACTTTGCATAATTATTTCTCTTCGCAGAACATACGGCATTTTGTGGAGATGTGTCTACAGCTGGCAATGGGGAACTGTCAGTGGCCAAGTAGAAACACCAGTATGACAGTAATTGAGCTAACCAATCACCATAATCTGGAAACCCTCACCCCTCACCTGAAGACTCTACTGCCTTACTATATTCAGGTAAAAGTGACACTTTAATCATCTCTTGTAGCTCTCATACACATGTGTTACCTTGCTATCTGTCTGTACAAACACTTTAGTATTTGTACATTTATTAAATATTTAGAAATGTGTACTTGTGTAGAGATCAGGGATCCACAGTTGGCAAAGTCTGTGGTCAGCACATACTTGCAATGTTCTTTACATTGAAATTAGAATTCTTTTTCAAATATCTAAAATAAAGACGTTCATCAAAGTGAAATGATGTGCCTACAATATATACACCATTAAAATCTATGCGTTTTGTTTGAGTACTTTTTGATTTAAATCAGAAGTTTATTTATTCGAAATAGTATCTTTAAGCTTTAGGGTATGTGCATACTATATGTAGTACGGCTTTTAAATATACCCGGGGTATGTGCATACTATGTGTAGTACGGGAGCATTTAAATGCTGTGAGTTCTTTCGCTGTCCAGGCCATGAAATCATGTAGGGAAAAAGGTACAGCTCCAGTCATTCTGTAACTGCGCATTAGACGATGTTTATTGGTCAGCTTCATGCTCCGACCACTTTGTCCCAGGACAGAACCCATGCACTTACTCAACATGAGGCTGTCTGCCTTTTTCTGTCTGGTCTGAAAGTGTAGCAACTTCCCTTATGCCTTCTTTTGCTGGCTCTGCCCTGTGCTGTGCGCGAGTTTCGTGTGTGGGTAGTGTTGACATTCCCCGCAGATAGAGGCTAAAGCGTGGTTCAATATGGGAGATGTGTATTTCAAATGGTACAACTGAATGTTGGTCTTGTGTATAACAAAAATTGTCTACTTTGTACTACGCGTCAGTGAAAGAAAAACAGCTCTGGTTATAATGACTCTTCTATTTATTATCGCAGGCAAACTGGGTAAGGTTTCCTTTCAAAGAAAAATGACTTCATGGATCACACCACTGATCAGGCCAGACAAGTTTCGTGTGCAGAAAGGTACTAAAGCTCTATTGCTTTTCTTCTAATAAAACACCAAAGAAATCCCAACATATTATTTTTAAATATTGTTTGTCTGAAGTTTAAAACATTCTTCAATTATTTCTTAATTGTGAGAATATCTCTTTTGTCTTCTGAAGCTTCATTTTATGTTCAGAAACACATTTGCTATTACGTCAGGTTAGATTTTCTCTTTTGAGCTATAATGCCATTTTGCTGTAAGCGGTATGTACAGTTGGCGCAGTCATGCCACCAGGGTGTTTAGTCTACGAGCAAATGCTGTTACTATGACTGTGTTTCATTTCAGTTATGAATGTGCATTCTTCAGATAAAGTAGGGCCTGTGAAAATGACAGACGAGATGATGTTTCCAAGTTTCAAATAATGTGATGTAGAAGCACTGAATATTCTAAAATTTTATCATATATTTTAGACAATAAGGAGACTTACGGACGTTTACCAAACAATACAACAATAACAATACAAATGGGACATGACTTACGTGACAAAATGACAGACTGCTGGGCAACTTCTGATGAGCTGTACACACCTTTCTATAGTAAAGCTATGAAACGAGACAGATATTGTCACATCCTTCACTTTCTGCACTTCACAGACAAGAATGAACCGGACAGGAAGGATGAAATTATGACAGACTGGAAGATTCAAAACTTATTTGAAATTCTAAACAGGACGTTTTCAAAATTTTATAACCGTTCTCAACATGTGGCCGTGTACAGAGTTATTGGTTTGTACAAAGGAAGGGTCATTTTAAGACAATACGTACCCAAGAAACACAAGCATTTTTCATAAGAATGTACAAACACTGTGAGGAAACTGATTACACATATGACATGAAAATACACATGGGGAAGGAAACACAGCGAAGGATGCAAGACTTGACCGTAGCCCATGTGACAGTGACAGAGAAATTACAAGGATGTGGCCACAAATTGTATATGGACAACTTCTTTTCTTCCCTTCAGCTATTCAAAGACTTGACCATGAAAAACATTTACTGTTGTGGCACTGTCAGACTCAACAGGACAGGCATGCCACAGAACCTAGGCCCGAAGAAAATGAAACTCAAAAGGGGCAAAATTCACGTAAGAACCAGGGGTCAATTGACAGCAATACTGTGGAGGGACAAAAGTGACATATCCATGTTGACAAATATCCAAAATGACTCCACAGAAGGTAATTTCTGCGACAGTAACCAGAAGGCCATAAAGCTGCAAATTGTGGCGGCTTATTCCCATCACAGGGGCTTTGTGGATAAGGGAGACAGAATAGCCAACAGCTACTCCATCTGCCATCGAACACTGAAGTGGATGAAGACATTGTTCTTCCACCTGTTCGACCTGGCCATTCTCGAAACAGCTACATTCTCCTTTCCTCATGTTGGGGGAAAGAAAATTTCGCATAGAGATTTTCGATTCACCCTTGTGAGGGATGTGTTGGCACAGGCTGGATATGAACAGACTATACCAAAGCCATTAGCAAGACAGCCCAGCGCTGCCTCAGAAATCAGTAGACTTGAAGCGAGCAGTAGCTGGCCTAGTCCGTGTGCCAAACATGTTACAAGTGTTTGACCAGGGGTGAATACAGAAAAGTTTTAGTGAAGTGCTGGAAGTGTGATTTGGGAATCTGTGTAGACAGAAGCTGCTTTGAGGACTACCACATGAAAGCACAGCTCTGAAATTTTCATTTTGTCCAAGGTTGATTTCCCTACGCAAAACTTGGGTCTGAAACCAAAATGTAAGTAAAAGAAATGGAATATTTTGAAACTTTTGGAAATTTACTTGATACTACTAAAGTTTTACTGGACTATTCCACCGGCACTGAAATATCTGTTTCATTTCCTACAAAATGCTGCTTATTTCAATGTTTAATTTTTTTTGGTTCAAATGATATAAATGTTTTTTTAACCCATGCGCAAAAATTTAAAGGGCCGACTGGAAGACTGTAGTACCCGAGACCTGGCCAGTTCGATTTAAAAGCTGTTGCCTAAAGGTTAACAGACCAGTTTGAACCAGCATTAAATTTATGTGACGACCTTTGTTATAAAATATATCAGAAAGTAAGTTTGACCTTGAAACCTGTTGAGAGGCAGACAGAAAGAAGAACACTGCTTATTTGTATGGTGTATGTGTCTGTGATGCTAATATCTATTTAATCAAAGTTGTGGGCACGATGCCACAGAAGAAATATTCCACAAGAATTGGCAACAACTCCAAAACGTTACAGAATGAGACAGCAACTTGAAACATCTGTGTATGTCTTATGTTGTCTCCAGATTTAAGGTATTCTGAGCCTGATGCAATATCCCAAAGACTCCTGCTCTGTCCTCACATTACACTAATTCAGTATTATGGGCAAAATATGTGTATCAGTCAACAGCAGAAATTTGCAGCAGCAGTATCTTCACTGGAAGGGACACAGATATAATCCCCTCCCCCCTGGAGAAATTAAAAAGAACACACTTTTCTCCATCAAGTCTAGATAGTCCCTTATTTTGCAGTAATAATTTTCATCACACTGTTTATTGAGTGAGAGGGAGAGAGACAGAGAGAGACTGTGTGTGTGTGTGTGCGCGCGCATGCGTGCGTGCGCGCCCGAGACAGAGGCTGTGTGTGTGTGTGTGTGTGTGCACGCCCGAGACAGAGAGACTGCGTGTGTGTGTGTGTGTGCGCGCGTGCACGCACGCACGTGATTACATTTTTGCAGCAGTTAAGAAAGAAGCTTAATTTCATATCTATTGGTCATGTTTTTTTGTTTCAGAGAATGGTGAGTTTTGTACATTAATTTGCGTTCAAATGTTTTCTGATTTGTTTTAAGTCTTTTGCATTTTAAAGGTAAATAAAACTAGGTTATTTACAAATTGAATTGGTTTAAAAGTTCTGCATTTTAAGGCTAGGTAAAACAGATTTATTTACAAATCTTACCGTTCAACAAATATCCTGCTCATTATGGTAGTTTCACAGATTCTTACACATGTTATGCATCACAGGCTGACCTGAAGACAGTTCCTGCTGGTGACCTTCGGTACATCAGTGCTGAGGAAAGATCATCCTGTTGTTTGGTAGTCGTGACAAGCAAGAATACTCTCAGAGAGGGTTTGGCATTGCTACAATATGGCTTCCTGCTCTTCAGTATGGGAGAGAAAGAAGTGTGGTGCACTGACAGTAGCCTTGTCACTGTGGCAGAGTACTGCTGCATGGGCAGGAAGTTCATACTTCTCAGAAAGGTGAGAGTGTGTAACTAAGTTTTGTATGGGGCAAGACATGTTTCATTGTTCTGTTGCTGCATTTTTATGTCACACTTCTCTGTGTTAGCTTGTGACCATATCTGCAGTTTTACCAGAATGTTATGGGTTTATGTACAAAATGTACCAACTTTTATGACACTCTTGTTGCCCAGGACTTTTAGATTACTTTCATTACTGAGATATGGTTGAATAATTCTTTTTATGAAGATTATTGTCTTCTGGAATGTGATGCTGTATTGTGTGGGTAGAAATTTACTGATATTAAAGCAATGTTCTGCCTCAATCATCAGACTATAAGAGTAAATTATGACATTTAAACTGTTGTTATTGTTGTCGTCATTATTGTTGTAGTTGCTAGTGGTGATGGTGGTGGTGGTGGAGGTGGCGGCGGCAGCGGCAGCAGCAGTGGTGTTGGTGGTGGTGGTGGTGGTGGTGGTGGTGGTAATGGTGGTGATGGTGGTGGTGGCAGCGGATATGATAGTGGTGATGGTGGTGGCGGATATGATAGTGGTGGTGGTAATGGTGGTGGATGTGGCAGTGATGCTAATAAGAAGGGTGGTACTGGTGACAGAGGTGGTGGTGGTGGTGGTGGTGGTGGTGGTGGTGGTGGTGCTGGTCGTTGTTGTTGTCATCATCATCATCATTTTGCTTTTGGTGGTGGTGTGGTTTGTCTTGTGCCACTGTTCATCACGCTGGGTGGGCTGTAGAAAACTTTAACCAACGCAGCTGTGTTTTGCTGTAATTGCCCTGGACCACATCACTTGCTTGTAAAGTTGTGCATTGTGTTCTTATTATTTGTGCTGTCATTCTAAAATGTGTACTGTAGTTATTTAATTCTCTTTTATAAACTTAATTTTTTCTTCTGTGTGCAATTTTTGTGTAGTTTATTTTACAATATTGTAAGTATCCCAGAGTATATACGTAGTACCAAGTGGTTGGATGACTGATGAATAATGAATTGGAAAGGATTTGGAAGGAAGCTTCAAGCTATCATATTTTACTTTTTATATCCTATTGTGTTATCACAATGTCCATGTGTCCATATCACCCAAATTTGTTCCCCATAACAACTTTGTTGTAAGTCTTGGATTTTCGAGAAATGTGGTGTGAACATCACACATTTAGAGACAATGCCACTTTTCTTCTATTTAACTTTATCACAAATAACCCCATCATGGGAACTATGCAAGCTTATATGGTGGGTGCAGCATGGACACAAACGTAATATATAGTCATTAAATATTGTGTGGTCGTAGGTCTTTGGAAAATATGCTCTGTCTAGTTTTTTATTTTATTGTGACTAATTTCTTTGGTTTTATTCTTTTTGCTCTGCTGGTAGAATTTAAAAAAAAAATATTACAGTGATGGAAATATGTATTTTGCTTTATATTTGATGGCTATAAATAAGTGACTGCTAGGACTAGGCATGTGGAATTTTTGTGTCGAAGTTAATTGTATTCAACTGCAAATCCATTATGGAACCTTTCTTATGTATTGAAGAGTGAGGAAGGTGGCTACATTGTGAAATTCTGAGTGTGCATCTTGGAAACTAATCAGATACTAATTGAGTAATTCTTATAATGTTAGAGTTCTGCCATCCTTACCATGTAGAATGAAGCATCTGAAAGAAAGTAGGTTGCATTATAAGTTCTCACTAAAAATTCATGTTCATGATAAAAGTTTTAAAATTATAATTTTGTATTTATATACAATAGCCCCTCCTCACCCAGTGCTGCTTTGAAAATAATTAAACATATGGGGGAAGAAATATCCAAATGCTGAAAAGTATAAATGCACACAGATAAACACAGGCAGTTGCTCCCAACTGATGCTCCTTACCATGATCACTCAACTGCAGCAGAAGCTGGCAGCATCAGCTACTCAAGCACTGTGTAAATGTTTATTGTCCAAATGTCTGTATGCTTTAAGTGACTGGACAGTCCATAAGCATCTGCATTTTTTAAACCTTCTTTTTCCCACAAGAAGTTTGTACAGTGCAGCTTGGCCCAACATGCTCTGATCACTTTTCGTACCCACAGCTTAAATGAGGGATAAAACTATGTTAATAACTATCTGATTATAATGTATTCCTTGCCATTGTGGTGCTATAATTTTGTGTGATGCAGTCATATGCCCTGAACAAGGAGACAGTCAATGTGTTGTGTCCAACTGGAGATGCCTCTTCATGGCTAGAGCAGCTGAGAAGAACTGGACCTTGCAAGAGGCTGTACCTTGTGGCAGAAATTAATTCAGATGGAATAGGCATATTGCCGGCATTTGTGAAGCAGCTAGTGGCAGATCCAGAGCTTAGTCATGTCAGGTAAGGGGACATACAGGCTTCAAATAAGTTGTATTGTTGGTTGTCACCCTGTATGATGTATTGTATAGCACAAAGCACCTTCCATTTATAAACTGAGGGCATGTTTCCAGTGGCTTTGCATTATAGAAAATGATTAGTACTGAAGACAGCGATACTCTTGTGTTGTTATTTGTGACAAGAATGTGATGTATAACTTGTGGCTAAAAATTGAAACAAAGTCCAATTATAACAAGTTATCACAGTATGATACACTTTTACTGTTAGCTCTAGACAACAAGAATTCGACATAGTGTTGACCACACTTTTAAATTATGATCACGAGTATTGTCTGTTTGAGGAGAGTACTTGGGCATTAGGGAGTACAGGAGACTGGAAAGAATTGCATAACAGGGAGTTTTGTATGTATTACTCTCAACAAAGTAATATTAGTGCCATCAGATCGAGGAGGATGGGGTGGACATTTAGTATACATGAGCAGATGGTGAAAGAATGCAAAATTTTAGCCAGAATATCTGAAGGAACTAAGCAGGTGGGATGGACTGAACATTTATCATGCGTGATAGTATGACAAAGGCGTGTCAAAGTTTGGCCAGAATATCTGAAGGAAGTAGGAAGTCAAGATAGGTGGGACATGTGGCACACATGAGTAGGTGGTAAATGCATATAACATTTTTGTCAGAATGTCTGAAGAAAAGAGCCCACTTTATATACCTAGGCACAGGTGTGAGGATGGTATTAAAATTGATCTTAGAGAAATAGGATGGGAGACCATGCACTGGATTCGTCTGTCTCAATATGGAGCTTAGTGGGGATATTGTGTGAACATGGAAATGGACTTAAAAATTATGTCTAAGGCAGAGAGTTTCTTAGGCTTATGAGGATTGTCGGCTTCTGTAGAAGGGCTCTGCTCCATGGCCTTCTTATTATAAGACTGTCAGTCAGTATGTCATACTAATTAGTTCTGTGTTTTCAGGTGTTTGTTTTTGTCAGACAAAACTGCCCCAAAATTTTGTCTGAACGGAAGTCTCTACAGACGACAGTTGTCCCAAGATCTTGTTATCAGTGTGTATCATAATGGAGCTTGGGGCGGTTTTCACAGTATTTCTCAAAATTGTGCTAGCACTGTGGGAACACAAACACTTGACTCACATTTGCTGTCACTTCAGTGGTATGTATGTTGTATTTTGGAGCTCAGAAACATGTTTTATAAATACAAAGTGGTCCATACTCAGGAGTGTCAAGTTTTTACGTTCTTATATTACTCTGTAACTACTTTATTCAGCTGTCCACTTTGCTTACAAGATAACTGTAATAACTGTTAAGAGCTAGGTTAAATCTGTAGCTCTTGTAGGTAGAAACTGCGTATTATTGAAGCTGCAAATTTAATTTCAGTCATTCAGCCCATAGTCTAGTTACTGTGCTGACTGAGCTCTCCTGGTTTCAAATATGATGAGAAATATGAGAGCAGCAGGAAAATCAATTCAAATCTAAATCACTGAGTGGAAATACAACAAAAAGAGGAATATAACTACTTTCATGTCAAAATATCATAACACTCATGGCATGAGGATCTTTCAGCACAATATGGTAGAACAGAAATCCTGAAATCATCTACAGAGAGGGAAACAAGAGCTCTAGGGAACCAAAGGTGTTACCAGAACACCAGCAAGGCCATCAGTCATCCACGCATAGAGTTTTGTATGGCTCTGTCTTACATGACATAGGACTTATCGTGTTATAATAGAAAGTGTCCCTGGGCCACCCCAGGTATGTAGTGGTTATTGACCTAGTTTATTATTCAGAATGTTCCAGATTTAGTGACAGCAGTTGCCACAAATTACAAAATAAGAAATCTGCTGTTAGAATCATAACCTATGACCTGGAATGCTTCTGAGACACTGTGCATTTAGAATGTTCTTTAGTGTTCAACACATTTTTATATTAAAAATTCTGTACTACAAATAAATGGATAAATTGGTTGGAATAAATTGACATGATGAAGATATGATTGCCTTCTGTAATATATAGAGTTTTAAACTTTGACAGTAATCAGAAGCAGTGTGGTCTTCCTGATTATGGTGGTGGAGGCAGAAGTGGCCTCTGAAACACTGGGAAGTGATGCCAAATGAGTATGGCTGATGACCCAATAAAACTTCTTGTATTGTAATATTTTTATTTTACCAGTTAGACATAAAGTTGGCATATGTTTTTTTACAGTGTTGAAGATGTGGAAGTTCAGTACCTGGGACTCAGTGCAAAAAATACAGATCTTGAGGACAGTGATCAGGTGAGGCATCTGATTAGATGGTACATGGAATATTTGTTTTTGGGTGAGTTTTTATCTATTAGATGGCTGTTTGGTGAAATAGTAATTACATGTGTATAAAAGGAAGGAAGTTTTTGAGTATAACAAGCATTGTTGTCCATCCATTTCCCTGCATAACTGTATGGTCGGTTAATGGAATAAATGTTCTCAAATAAATAATATTGCACAGGATCTCAGACCTGTACAGATCTTTTGGTACAACCTTAGCACTGTAATAAATCCTTGGAATGCGTTTCAGAATTAAAACAGTTTGGAGCAAATGTAACAAATTTAAATTACCTTCTTGAGGGAGTTAAGAGCAAATAAAATTGGAGAATTATTTCCTATTATGCAGTTCAAAAGGTTTTAACTCTTCAACCCCCCCTGTATGCCTTTATGGTGTGTACAGGGACAACTTTATTTGTACTTTTAATCTTATATCTAGTGTGTTGATTTTTCTCTTTCTAATTACTGTTAATACTTCTTTCAGATGGACACACATGCTGATTTAGTGGAGTTCTCTGGAAGCTCCACACATGGGCACCGAGTGATGGGAGTTGCTTGCTTGTCTGGGCAGTATCCAACAAAGCTGCACCATCTGATGTGGTATGTTCCCCATAGCTGGAACCTGAAGCAGGCTGCCACAGTGCCACTGGCTTACTCCATGGTGAGCGGTCATCACTGCAGTTTCTGAGATCTGGGTTATAGTAAATATAAAGACATTAATGAGTAGGTACAACATTTATCAAGTGGTTATAACTACTGCTTCCTGGTTTCTGGGTTTTTGCATGATGTGCAAAGTGAATTTACCGATGACGTTTTGGAACTCCCTGTGGGTCCCATCCTCGCTGGTCAAATGAACATTTTCATGTTCACGTTCACGCACATCATGCAGAAACCCAGAAACCAGCAAACAGTACTTATTTCATGGTTAAAGCTTAAAGTCATGGTCATAACAAGTTAAATGTTCTTTAATTCAGACCATGTGTGTATGTGTGTATTTAGCATATTTGGGAACATTAGTAACTAATAAGAATTACATTCGTGACCAAATTAAGAGCAAATTAAATCTGGGAATGCTTCTTGCCATTAAGTTCAGAATCTTTAGCTTCCTATCAAATATACAAAAAATGTAAGAAATCTTAAAGTACATGAGATTGTGATTTCATGTGTTGTTTTACATTTTTGTGAAACTTGATCTCTCACATTAAGGGAAGAATGTATGTAGGAGGTGTCTGAGCACATTGTGGTAATTAGAATGTTTGGATCTAGTAGCAGGATGGTGAAAATTATATAACGAAGAGCAGCATAGTTCATAATCTTTGCCAGATATTATTAATCCTTTAACTGCAAATGTCGACTGTCGTCGTCGCACAGTGGGCATTTAAACATGGCATAGTAGCCGAATGACAACCTCAGTCATCGTCAATATTATGTCGAATATGGAAGCATTTTTATCACCCCTATCCCAGGTAACGCTCAGGATTTCTGTGTGGTATGTCCCCTGCAGGTCAGAGCTGGTGTGTGCAGTTATAAATGTTCCCTCTCCACCCCTCTAAGGCCTCCAACAGTCGTGATATATATGTCAACACATTGGTGATCAGTGCATCTCTCAGCTGAGTAATACCGTTCTAGAGAAGGAGTGTTTTGTTTATCAGTCGCACTGGAGTTGTGTGTGGGTTGAATATCAACAGTATGCTATGAAGCCAGTTAATAATTGACATCTGAAGGGTTTTCAGTGGCGTACTGTAACGCGTATTTTCAGACCGAACTAAGGCAAAAGTACTGGAGATATCCACAAAAATCGATGTGTACAGCTACAGGAGCGCCCATAGGCGTGTCTGTTGTAGTTCTTTGGCACTGTGTAGGGGTTGTGGGGCAGAAATGTGTAACACACAGCCATCTAATGTACTAAAAACGGTTGTGCACCCTTGAAATATGTGGAATTTTTCACAGCATTTACATCGTAGGCTTAGATCTGTTTTTCTATTATTATTATTATTATTATTATTATTATTATTATTATTTCTTACTGCAATTGGGTTTTCACCCGGGGGCAGTAGTCTTACACTAGTACAGACACCACAATACAATAACACATACATAAACAGAACAGCAAAAATTACAGTACATGTATTAGCAGTTCACCCACACAATGCAATGTACCTACACAAATACAAATATACCTACATAAGTGCAATATATGATATGTCCACACAAATACAATATACCCACACTAATACAATATACCTATACAAATACAATGTATCCACATAAATACAATATACCCACACAAATACAATATACCCATACAATTACAATATACCTACACAAGTACAATATACCTACACAAATACCATATACATTACAAAATACTTACACAAATACGATGTACCCATAAAAATACAATACACCTACCCAAATGTACATTGGTCATTACTTTGGGTATTAGATTTATGAGTGCATAGGAATACAAAACCGTGATTGTAACAGATAGACAAGGGTAGTGTTCAGCAAGCAGTAGCCCTCCCCCACACGCCCCCCCCGCCGGGGGGGGGGGGGGGGACACCTGTGCTCACTGTTTTTCACAGTGAAGCCAGGATGAGGGAGTAACCGAACCCAACAAATGTCCTTCAAAAGATCAACCCGTACAATATTTCACACATAGCGGTTAGGTTCCTGCAGCTGTTGCTAGATGCACACACATTCTTTGTGGGTCAGAAGCATGTTCCGACTTCCTACCATGGCCAACAAGGAGGCTTCATAGCCAAGCCATTAGAGATTGACAGAGACCCAACCAAGACGAGGAATACAAGTATGACCGACCATGGAAAATAAAGATGATCTTTGACACATTCTGTAACCCCTCAGAACATTTGGCAGTGGACAAAGTAATTGTAAAATTCAAAGGCAGGTATATTTTCAGACAGTACATTTCCAAGAAAGGGGAACGTTTCAACATCAGAATTTATAAACTCTGTGACAAATCAGGTTATACATACGACACGAGAGTGTACTTGGGTAGAGACTCATGCTCCAACTCTGACGACATGACCGCAACACACATGTGGCGCCTTGTTTCATGGACAATCACACGAAAACTAATTTGTGTAAGTAGTGTGTGTGTATGTGTATGTGTATGTGTGTGTGTGTGTGTGTGTGTGTGTGTGTGTGTGTGTGTGTGTGTGTGTGTGTGTGTGGTGATATAACAGTGATCAAAAGTGCCACGGATCTTGTGCAGCAACCAGAATTATGTGAGTAATAAAATATTTACCCACATTTTATATAATGCATGCAATTTACAGGACTAAATTTACTGTAAAAATTCATGAATATTTTTTCCTGAATTCATCAACTCATAAACACACTGCGAAATTTTTTTTCGTTAAATTTGAATGAAAAGGCTATAAGATGTGCCTTTTGTCTAAGAGCAAGCTTTAGAAATTCAATGCCCAGAGAAAAACCTCGGCTGGTGGACCTGCAGTGGGGTATTTAATCTCAGCGTTAAAGGGTTAAGGTGATCAATTCAGTACTTTCAAATTGGCATACCATGTAGCGTGCATGGGAAAGATTGAGAAATGTGTACAAATTTTGAGTCAGAAGACACCACTTTTAAGACTTGCATGTAGAAGGAGCGCTAATATTGAAATTGGTTTTAAAAATGTATGATATAATGGTGTGGACTTAATTTGGATGGCTCATATAAGGTCTGACAGTGGGCTCTTATGTAAACAGTAAGGACTGTTTGGCCTCCATAAAAAGTGAAAAATTTGTTTATTAGTTGAGCATCTACCGAATTCTGTATGGAATTATTTAGTTATATATTTTGCAGAAATTCATATTCCGTGATACCCGTATGAAGTGTTCCTTATGTTAATGTTTTGCCTCTCTTTTTCATTTTTAATTTCAATAATAGCATGTCAGTATTTTCATTGTTACATAACCTACATTTAAAACTCCCCAGTTTAGTGTTTAAATCCACTACACTTCAAATACAATGAAACTTGCTGAAGAAAAACCCAGTTAAGAAAATTTCCTGCCTAAGAAGTCAGGATAAAAAAGTGCCAAAATTCTCCCATTTCATTAAAATTACCCTTTTAAGAAATTTCCCGCTTAAGAAGTAGGATTTTCTTGGAATTTTCAAAATTTTCTTAACAGGGTTTCACTGTACTTCTTAAATGGGGTTTCACTGTAAAATTATCCACCAATGTGTACACAATATTCTTATCTACAGGCTTATTATTCACTGGTTCTGGCAGCCAGAATGAAGAAAGAACAGAGGGTAATGATCCATGCAGGTTGGAGCTGTACTGGACAAGCTGCAATAAATCTTGCTCTTGACTACAACTGTACAGTTTTCACGACATTTGCCAACCAGGAGCAGAGAACCTTC
The DNA here is from genome assembly GCA_013340265.1 of Coptotermes formosanus. Classification (NCBI taxonomy): domain Eukaryota; kingdom Metazoa; phylum Arthropoda; class Insecta; order Blattodea; family Rhinotermitidae; genus Coptotermes; species Coptotermes formosanus. Next base: position 157,843 of record BLKM01000154.1, on the reverse strand, counting down.
ATCAAGAGTCGGTTCCCTCAAGTTAGTGTCATTTATAACATAGTTATATAGGCAAATTCTGAAGGTTGAGCACCATGTACATATGATGCACAGCACATTCTTTTCAACATGTCTGCCAGTGTACTGTGTGCTTTATATCTTCACTTTTCATTAGAATAGTGGCAAACACAGTTTTAGAGAGATGCTGATGTGTGTGTGTGTGTGTGTGTGTGTATGTGTGGTGGGGGGAGAGAATGCACGTTTGTTTCCATGTGTGCATATGCTTTTATACTTGTACTTCTATGCGCGTGCTTTGTGCTCAGGTGTATTGCCACCTGATTGATAAATTTCATATCGTGAACAAACTGTCTCTTGTTATCATGTTGTTACAGTAGACTCACATTTTATGTGGTAGTTAAGTTCCTGATATAGCACATACACCCAAAATTGCATATAAGCAGACACCCTGTCCCACAGACCCTCATATTCTCAACCCTTAATCAAGTAAAATCAATTATAAACATGTTAGTACATACATGTGTATAGTTTCAAGTGTTTTTATGAGGAAAATAGTATGAAAACTCTCATACCGCAAATACAGTAGTGTACAGCACACGAAGTGTCAGATAGTATTTAACACTAATAAACTGCAGGGTTTGGTGAGTTATTGTCTCAGGAAGTTGATACTGTAGGCTATTCCTGTTTTCTTATGAAGAACACAGTTTTCAGTGACTGCCACTCTTTATGTTCTAACTCGTACATTTCTGTTGTGGCTTTAAATCCTCTTTGATAGTCCGGTTACTCTTCATTGAACTTTTCATTAATTATTCATACCCTGAAATAACTTCCTGTTTCCAAAAGAAATTTTCCACATTATTTGATTCTTCATTTGTTTTTTCACTGTCAACCACATACACATAAAAGGGAGTAGGAATATCTCACATAAAAATGACTCTATTTCAACCTTAGTGTGTGAAAAAAATGCTCTTTCCATTCATACCATAGTATGTACATTTGGATTGTGGTATTCTGGGTTACAACACTTGTGCAAGAAAGTATCCTTTACTGACATATAATTCACACATCAAGGATTTGTATGTTTTTCATTACTGGTTACATATTTCATTATACAAAAGTTGGCCATATAGGCTCTTAAGCTGTTGCCTTATACCATTACATATGCCTAATACAATTCAGTGTAGTTAGTTAAAATGGCCTCTGAAAACAAAACACTTTAATATAAAGAACATTAAATTCTGTGTGCTTTATTATCAGGACAGAAGGATTGGCAAGGGCATATTTTGATCTTTTTATATGAAATAGGAAATTGTCTTGGTATTTGCAGCTGCTGGACTCCAACATTTTGAATCTAGAAGACTTTGATATTTCGCTACGAATGAAAACAAAGGGAGAAGGTTGTCATGTGATACTGAACACTTTGAGCGGTCCTGACATGTGTCGTACCATGCACTGTCTTGCTAGATATGGTCACTGCATACAGCTTGTTCAAGCAGATATAACCAGAAACAAGAGCATCGGTAAGACAAAGGATGACAGTATGTGCTAAATTATTAAACTTTAATTAAATATTTGGGTCACGTTAGTAAATTTCTCATTTAAAATTCAATGTAAATTGAAGCAAGACTGGATAATAACTCTGAGGGTAACTGAAATAAAATCAACTTGTTTTGGATTTTAAAATATACAGTAAAATATGATTTTAAATCAGTGCTTCCATTTTCTGGGTGCAGGTTGAGGGAAAGAGTTGGCAGATACTTTTGTCAAATACTGATTTTGTCAATACTGATTTCAGAAATTGAGAGTTATCTGTAGAGTAGATCTGTGCTTTGTAACATATAAAGCTGCAAAACTTCTGTCTGTCTATCTGTCTGTCTCTTGGACTGTGTCTGAATTCTGTGGTTGGTGCCACATCCTGGATATGAGCCTGCCAACTAGATATGGTACAAGTACAAAATACATGAGTGTTGCAAAATTCCTTCACTTTATATGCCTAATCAAAAATCATGTGAACTATACAGGAATGGAAGTGTTTATGAATGGCTCTGCCATGTTTGGAGTTGTAACAAAAAGCCTTTTAAATATGCCACCTGAGTGGAAGGAAGCACTACACTTGGGTCTTCAAGATGCAATAAAGAGAGGAGTGGTGCGGCCCCTAGAGTGTGCGGTGTTCCCCAGACAACAAGCACAACTGGCATTTAGGTAATCCTGTTTATGAAATATATGTATACACGAAATCAAAAGTTAAACACTTTAATATGCTTTGTGCCACGTTTTTGGATTATAAGATTTATACATTTATACATTTTGGATTATAAGTTTTATACATTTTTACTTCATCATGCAGAAAGTTAGTGGACACTGTATGCGTGCATCTTCACACTTATTGTACAGGGAGGTCAATGGAAAAACCAAAGCCAGGCATGCAGCAGGTTAAATGGCCTTACATTTTCAAATATAGTGTATATAATATAACTTACTGCTTGTTAGAGTAGGTGTTCTCACACATGCTTGACACCTGGTGAATGGATCATTAAAAATGATCTGCAGTTTTGCCTAGAAATTGCCAGCACTGCATGTATGATGAAATGACCACTGTGTGATTCACACCCAGCTAGTAATATTGTTGCATGTCCAGTTATATTGAATCACCTCAGTCGCAAGATTGAATTTAATTGGCTGTGTGACAGACATATGAAGCACACTATAATGTAAATTTGTTTTGTGTGTTGGTATGCAGTACAATTTAATGCAGAGGATTTTACCTGTAGAAAATTTATGTAAAAAAGTTAGTTAGTTAGTCAGTCAGTTAGTTAGTTAGTTAGTTAGTTAGTTAGTTAGTTAGTTAGTTAGTTAGTTAGCTAGTTAGTTAGTTAGTTAGTTAGTTAGTTAGTTAGTTAGTTAGTTAGTTAGTTAGTTAGTTAGTTAGTTAGTTAGTTAGTTAGTTCAAGTGACCTACAGAAGGTACCACAAGGGTCCTTGAGATAGAGAACGAGTTAGGAGACATACATATCTATATATAACTATATAAACATACTGTTACAAAAAATAAAATTGTCATCCATACAATAAAAGGGAAAAGAATAAACATATGGTACAATATAAATAAACACAGATAAAATTTATGTTGAAAAACAGATTGCAAGAATGAACGAAATATATGGTATGCATTATGTGTGCTGTGTGTTATTATATTGGAAATACTCCTCCAACGTATAAAAAGCACTGAAATACAAAAAATTTTTTAAAAGACACTTGAATTCCTTCACATTACAAGATCTCTCCTTTGTGTAAGCAGGTGATCTATTATAAACCTTTAGTCCCATATGATAGGAGCCTTTTTGATAAAGAGACAAGTTTGCTATTGTTCGATGAAAATCGTACCCCTGTCTAGTATTTCTGCCATGAATACTCAGATTAGTAGTATATTGGTCTCTATTCGTCATAACAAAGTTGGTAAAGAATATAAGTATTGCGATATAAAAGTAAAAATATTTAGATTTTTGAACAAGTTTCTACATGAAGCCCTATTTTTGGAATTCTTAATTATTCTTATTATTTTTTTCTGCAATCGGTATATATGAGTACTGTATGGAGAATTACCCCAGAATATTATGCCATATGTCATTAGTGAATGAACATAGGCATAATATATCATTATTAAAGTTTTTTGTGACATGATTTGTTTCCGAGTTCTAATGGCATACAATGCTGAGCTTAGTTTAGGTATAAGATGGCTATATGACCTCTCTAATTCAACATATTATGGAGACATAGTCCTAGAAATTTTGTATCAGATGAAGTAGCAAGAAGTCATTTGAAAAGTTTCTTGGGAAACTTAGAATGCAGATTTCCAATGTTCTGTTTTTTTTTTAAGAATCATGCATGTCTGGGAGCTGAAGGAGGTAATTTCCAACACATACTCTAACATGCAGTAAGTGTTGTATAAATTATATATGTAATACATTTTATGTATATTATGTGTAGAAATGTAAGGCCATTAAATTTGCCGTCTCTGGGTTCAGTTTTCAAGTGAACTTCCAGTATAACGAATTCCATGGAGGGACCAAGAATTTTGTAGCTAGACAAGAAATTCTCCACGTTTTATTGAACCTGAAATTTCATCACATGGTCATAAGAGGCACCCACTGGTTCCTGTTCTCGGCTAGATGAACCCAGACCATGTCGTGCCGTCTTTTTTCTTTAGGACTCATTTTGATGTGCTTCCATGAGTGCCTAAGTCTTCCAAGTGATCTCCTTCTTTCAGGTTTTACTGTCAGAACTCTGTATGCATTTCTCTTCTGTCCTACATGTGCCGTTGTCCCCACCCATCTTATTCTCCTTGATTTGATAATCCCAATTATATTTGGTGTGGGCTACAAACTATGACATGATTTTTTTGAACCTCCTGTTATTTGTTTAGTCTTAAGTTTGATATTTTCCAAAGACTCTGCCCTAGTCTGATACCCTGTATAACATTTTAGAACATGCAACTTTCTTATGGGCAGAAGTTGTTAGCCCCTTGCCCAACCCCCAGACTGAAGGATCATCACTTGTTGGCCCTTGAAAACATATTGGCTGATATACTCACTACTGTCTTCCACATTAGTAGTAGCCCCTCTCCTCCACATGCCACCTGACCATTTGCCATGTTGTGCTGACTGATGATCATTGCAAGCCACCATTTTACCATTCTTATGTAAGTAATGCTTATTTGGTTGTGTGCCGTTTTCTAGAACCTTGTCAGATGTCCATCATATTGGCAAGGTGTTGCTCAGACCTTCTGCGTTTGCTGACTCCAAGGCACAGCATTGCAAGTTCAGATGTGATCCAAAGAGTTCCTATCTAGTGGCTGGCAAGTACAAACAGAACTTAGCATTACGATTAGATACAGGATAATAAAGGAGTGTGACTTTGAACAATAATCTATACTCCAAAAACTGCCTAATTCAGACAGTGGTTGTTCATGAGTCTGCAATGGCATAGCTAGGTTTCTCAGTGCCTGGGGGGCAAGAATCATAATGGCCAAACCTGACAGAAACTGTGAACTTTAAAAAAGTCAACAATGATTATTGAATTTCATTTTACTTCCTTCAATAATTTAAAATTTGTTGAGCACAGAAAATAAAAAATTTCTCTCTAAAACATTTTTATCTAAAATATTCATTTTGCTGCCCATTTTGCCATCTATTAGGCTCTGCAGCCCAGGGTGGCTGCGTAACTTTGCCTGCCCTAGCTATGTCCTTGTGTGTCTGTGTAAAAGTAGCAACAGTGTCAGTCTATAATAGTTATTTCTTATGTCTGCCCATTTCCTTCTATCCTCTTTTTGGCTTTTGTTAGAAGACTGATAAAATGTGAGAATAATGCATACTGTGACATATGTCTATCATCAGTTCATTGTTAGGCAGCCATTTACAATTTAATCTATAAAGGACTGAATTTGTTATTTGCAAGTCTCATTACCATGTGGTACCATGATGATGTAGAATATAAAATGTGTGCTGGGCCAGCCTTCCCTTTTTTAACATGAATTTAATGATAGCTAAGAACAATTCATTGTTTATGTCTTGCAGTGATGTAACTTCCATGTATCAGGTGTGGGGTTTAGTTTGATGATATTATGTACATTTCTTTATGAATTTTGCTGTAGATGAATGTGGAACATTAATCTACAATACATGTATTGTAGATACAAGCATTAATTACGATGATTAAATATTTCTGATATCACACCTTCTGTGCTGTAGCTTGGATATTGTGGTCAATATACTGACTAAGCTATGGGCTGGATGTGTGAGAAATTGTGGTTTGATTCCTGCCAGGGACAAGAGTTTTGTCTCTTTTTCCAAAGTGTCCATACAGGCTCTGTGCCGACCCAGCCTCCTCTACAATGGGTAATGGGGACTCTTTTTCTGATATAAAGCTGCCAGAATGTTAAGCACACTACTCACCGCATCTAGTGCCAAGGTTAAGAATGTTCGGACCTGTACCTCCACCTCTCCATAAGCCTTCATAGCATTTACAAGGACAACTGTGCCTTTACCTGTACCACTTTTGTGTAATGCCAATGTCAGAGGTGAGCAGCTATTTTTGCCTCCTTTGGTCAGCACTAAATAAGTATATAAATGTGCATAAGATTGTCATAATAAATGTTTGCTTTATTTCAGTTCAATTTACTAGGTGTGGCAGAAAAGTAATGAGACTGATTTTCTTTTAACCATGAATTTTATTCTTTGTACAGATCAAGGTTATCCCCTTCAAAATAGTTCCCTTGGGCAGTTACACAGCGATGGAGGCGTTGTTTCCATTGTCCATAGCAGTGCTGGAAGGCTTCTGCTGGAATACCTTTCAGCTCATCGGTTACGCTCTTCTGGATATTATCCAAAGTACCAAAATGGCGCCATTTCAAGTGGTTTTTGAGCTGGGGGAATAAAAAGAAGTCACAGGGACTGAGATCCGGCGAATACGGGGGCTGAGGAACCACAGGAATACTTTTTTCTGCCAAGAATTGATTGATGGAGACTGTCATGTGACATGGGGCATTGTTGTGGTGCAGCATCCACATGCGTGCAATGCCAGGTCCCACACATGCCACCCTTTTCGTGAGTCTTTCAAGGACATCCTGATAAAAAGTTTGATTGACTGTTTGTCCTGGTGGCACAAATTCCTTGTGGACGATCCCCTGACTGTCAAAGAAACAAATGAGCATCGATTTGATTTTGGATTTGCTCATTTTCACTTTCTTGGGATGGGGAGAGTTTGTAGTGTGCCACTCCCGACTTTGGCATTTTGTCTCGGGGTCGTACTCCAAAATCCATGATTCATCACCTGTGATAACGCGACTGAAGAATGCTGGCTCCCTCTCAAGGTGGTCCAGAAGATCAAGACACACTTCCCTCTGATTGGCCTTCTGCTCAGTCGTGAGGTTCTTTGAAACCATCTTGGCGCACACTTTTCTCATGCCCAAATCCTGTGTTAAAATTTGATGGACGGTAAACGGGTTCAAATTTAACTCACTACTGATCATTCTCAACATCAATCAACGATCTGACCTCACAAGAGACCTCACTCTTTCCACATTGTCATCCGTTTTTGAGGTTGAAGGTCTTCCCGCACGAGGTTCGTCTTCCACTTGTTCTCGGCCTTTTAAAAAGGACTTATGCCATCTGAACACTTGTGCCCTGGACAGGGAATGTTCTCCATAAGCCCTTTGTAACTTTTGATAAGTCACAGTACCGGATTCGCCAAGCTTTACACAAAATTTGATGGCACAATGTTGCTCAAAGTTTCACCTGTCCATTTTCGTAATGCACCTCACAAACACAACTTCACTTCAGACGCTCTCAACAATCGCGTAGCAACTGTAGCAAGTTCAAACTTGTACTGAGTCTATGGCAGGGATTAACCTAACTGCCATATGAAGGGGGAGGCAGCAGCATTGTCGGTTCGTGCACAGCGTTACCAGTCTCATTACTTTTCTACCACAAGGTTATTTCATTCATTCATTGATCGTATGGATTTCATACCTTCCTTATTTCATATGCATTACTTTGTTACCATCATATATAAAATGTTCTGATCACTCCTTCAAGTTTATTTGCTTTATGTCTGATGGGCCACCTTTTACATATCAGATTTTTCAAAAACTTAACTTGAAAGTTTATACAAGCATAAAAACTCTTAAATTATACTGTCAGTTTGATCCATGTGAAAATTAAAATCTGTGATGCTTCTTGAATTTATTTTTTAACTTATACAGACACGTAACTTGAAGACTTATTATTGAACACTATTTGTTGTAGGTGGAAAGGCTGAGCAATGTGTGGATGTCACAGAGTGGTTGGTGCTGCGTGGAGCTTCTTATGTGGTGATTGCTTTATACTCTAAATCAGTGTCTAACCAGGTGACGCGACGAATTGGTCTGCTGCGATCATACCATAATGCTCATATAGTGCTGCTGTCTACTCCTGCAGCCACTACAGCTACCAGTGCAACCAACCTGCTACTTGAAGCTACTTCAGCAATAGGAGAAAGTTTGGCAGCCATTTTCATCCTACCTGTTGTGAGTTTCTGCTTGTAGTGTTGGGTTCAGCGGTGATACACATAACTAACCAAACTAACTGTACCAACTGTGTCATGGATCAGGAAAGCACTCACCTGCCTCTCAACATGGAGGTCTGGGTTCCATCTTTGTCCACTCCATGTGGCACTGGGACAGTTTTCCTCCAAGCGCTATTCCAGTTGTCCTCAATCAGTATTATTCCACCAATGCTTCATACTTACTCATTTTTTTATCTTTAGTGCTGTGTAATCTTAGCAATTGATGGTATCATTAAATAACACACTTAAAAAATAAATTAAATATATGGAGTACAGGCCTCCTTGAAAAGCTGGTATTTAGTCCACTAATGAAGAGAGTCCCTTCATTTTACGGAATCTGAATGTTGATTACATTGCCACAGCATTCCACCAATGGTTTCCATTCTGAGCCAGATGAATCCAGTCCACACCCCCGTCCCCTGCTTTTTAAATATGCAGCGTAATATTATTCCCTCTTCTACACCCAAAGCTTCCATACAGTCTCTTCCCTTAATGTTGTATGACTAGTTTTTTGTGTATTTCTCCTGTGTTCCATATATGCTATGTGCCCCACTCATCCCATTGTCCTTAGTTTGATCATATTAATAACGTTTAGTGAGGGGTATGAATTGTAAGGCTGCTTGTTATGTGTACAATTTTCTCTAGCCTCGCCATATATTGTCCTAAGCAGCTGATTTCAGACATTCACAATTTATGTAAAAAATATTTTAAATCGAATTGAAGGACAGAAATTCTGAACTGAATGGTGTCAAGCAATTCCTAGATTTATTTTGCTCTCAATTTCATTGTGAATTCACTTTGGATTTGTTGCTGTCACTCTTATACATATGAACTTTTTACATTTGCATATGATTTATTATTATAATTAATTCAGTGAAGTCTTCTGGGATGTTATGCCATGTCAACAGGTATGTAGTTACCATTGAACATGTCATAACATCCCTGAAGGCTTGCATCTTCAGCAGTGCTGCTGTTGTACCCTGAAATCTCATATGATGTTATTGTTTCACATTTTGGTGACAGCACATGAACATAAACTTGGGTTTTCTGTGTTTATGCCTGGCCAACTTTCTTGAAGCATCTGGCAGGGCTTATGTGTATTTACCTGTGAAATTTTCTGCAGAAAATAAAATTGAATATTGCTGCATTTGGAGTTTTGCATTTCTTGAGTTTGAGGTAATTTCCAGTCAAAAAATTATTAAACATGCAGTGCTTTAGGAAAGCTTTAGAATTATCCTCCTGACTCATAAGAATATCTGTGGGATGTTTGGCAAAGGGCTCATCTGAATCATTGTGCTTCAGTTTTTTTGACAGTATTTTGTAATTTATATTATTGCAGTTAGTTACTGACCACATATCTCAAGTTTATGAAAATACATCAGTTTTTATGTATTTTTATTGCCCATCCAGCTTCCCAGTCAAGATGTTGGTGCTTTATATCAAAGCAGCTGTGTTTAAAAACTCTACTTTAGAAGATGGTGTTTATTAGTATGTCTGCTGTAGGAACCAACAGGCCATGAAAATGGTGTCACAGGCTCAACAGTGTCACATCTGGACGGTGCGTCTCGTGGCATCAAGACACTACGCTACTTTGTGTGTTTACTGTCAGAAGGAAGCTGGGGCACTTGTGAAATGAGACATCATGAAGGGTTGCCAGCTCTTGCAGTGTACTGGTCTGATAGCAAGAGGAAAGGATTTAACTTACGACATTCGCTGCAGGTCCTGGATATGTTGCTGACTGGAGAGAATGATGATGTTGTTGTGGTAGTGACAGAGGAGAAGTGTCCTGGGAGTGAAAGTAAAGGTATTTTTATCTTACAGTGTATGGAATATAACATAAATAGGAAAATGTACAAAACTATAAATTTATTTGTTGTTTTGTATGGCTGTGAAACTTGGTCTATTACTGTAAGCAAAGAATGTGGGTGAAGTGTTGGAGAATAAAATGTTGAAGCAAGTATTTGAGCCTAGATAGAGGAAGTACGAGGCATATTTGGAAAGTAAGTACCATTAGGCTGTTAAAAAAAAACTAAAATTTATTTTCAAAATATGATATTTTATCAGATTTGACGTACCTTAAACTACTTTTCTACATAGTTTCCACAATTATTAAGGCATTTATCATAACAGGGCACCAGTTTTTGTATCCCCTCCTTGTAGAATGTGGCCGCCTGTGAAGACAGCCACTTCTTCACTGCTTCTTTGATGTCATCATCATTGAGGAAATGCTGGCCAGCAAGGAACTTCTTCAGGCACAGGAACAGATGAAAGTCTCTTGGCACTAAGTCTGGGATGTAGGGGGGGTTGATGGAATTGTTCCCAGCCAAATGATGTGATGAGGGCTTGACTTTGAGCAGCAGTGTGTGGCCGAGCATTGTCATGAAGCAACACAAGTCCACGAATAAGCATGCCTCGCGACGAAGTTTCTTCATGGTCTCACAATAGGCTGTTGAGTTTATGGTTGTGCCTTGAGGCAAGAACTCGACAAGCAAAACTCCTTGCCTATCCCACAAAACTGTGCACATGATCTTGCGGGTTGAAATGGTCTGCCTGAATTTGTGCTTTTTCAGTGATGAGGTGTGCCTCCATTCTGTGGCTGCTACTTCGATTCCGGAGTCAAATGCGACACCCATGTCTCATCACCTGTAACAATTTGACTCAAGAACCCATCACCTTGCTCACTGTATTGCGTGAGAAAAGTCAGTGCACTGGCAGCCCACTTCTTTTTATGTTCCTCGGAGAGCATCTGCGGCACCCAGCGTGAGCACAATTTCTGAAAGTCCAAACGATCTGTCACAATTTTGTATAGAACAGTTCTTGAAATTTGCTGGAAATGCAAGGACAGTGACAAAATGGTGAACTGTCTGTCTTCACGAACTTTTGCTTCAACCACACACATCAAATCATCACTGACCATATACGGCCGGCCGCTCCACGGCTCGTCATGCCCATTATCACGACCTTCATTAAACTTTCTGACCCATTTCCTCATCATTCCATCACTCATGGCATTTTCACCATATACTTCACATGTCTGACGATGAATATCAGCCGGTTTCACATTTCTTGCATTTAAAAAACGGATAACAGACCGTATTTCACAGTCAGCGGGGTGCTCGATCATCTTGAACATTTTAAACGCACAGAACAAAACGTAAGCACTAATTGCTTTTCTTGTATTGGCTTCTGTGGCTCGCCAGTGAGTGAGGGAAGACAGTGTGCGTGCACAAAATCACGACCTCAGCACTGCGGCAGAAATATTCTCAAATGGTACTTACTTTGCGAATATGCTATGTAAGAGGAGGGTGGACAAGATAATGTATTGAGTAGTTCAGTGAAAGGTACTGTAGCCCTAATATCATGTAGGTGATTAATCAGGGATGTTTAGATGGCGGGTGTGTAGTAGGCACAGGGAAATGAAAAATGTGTACTAAATATTTTTGTCAGGAAACCTGCAGCAGTTGGGAGTTCTGCACATAAATAGGAGGATAATATTAAAATTATGGGGTGGTTGTGGTGTAGATTCAACTGGATGAAAATTATGGTCAAATGGTAAGCTCCTTGAGCACAGTAATTAATTGTTAAGTTCAATCAAACAAAATACCAGTACATTTCTTTTTCACCTGACTATGACCTTCTCAAGAAAAACACCTACACAGCATAGCTCATTGTAAATGTTTCAGATGTCACGGTTTCCGCCTCAGATTCATTCCTGCCAGCCTCCTTAGAGGAACTGGCAGCACTTGGTGAAGACCTGGCAACGTACTCCACGTGCTGTTTTGAGGAGTTGCCATCACTGAGTCCTGGAAAGTCTTTTGTTAAGGAAGTTCCATCAGTGTTCCTTATTCCAGGACTTCAGGGTCCTCCAGCTGATGTGCTGAAACTCCTGGCAAGGCAGATCATGTTCCCTGTGCTCTGTGCCAAGTTACCATATACTGGTTTTTCCTTGTCGGCAACTGCTAACATGTTGGTTAAGGTAAACTGCATGTACATAGTTAAAAGTCTGCTTTACCTCAGTTTTGGGGATAATCACAATACACATTTTATCAAGAATTGAATAAGCATTTTGAGACAAGACATCACTGTCAGGCATTGATATATCCATGAGAAAAATGTGTTCTCCATTCTTCTCTGATCTCCCATGAATGGTCATCTTGTATCACATTCCATTATCTCCTGTCCATGTTTTTTATTCCTGCCCCCTTGAATGCTCAGCACTTTGTGACTTACCCACTGTGTGAGGCCTATGTGCCTTGTGTGTCACTGTTTCACATTTTGAATTGGAGGCAGAGTGAATCTTTTAGTTGTGTATTTCAGCTGCTGAGTGCAGTGAAGGTTCAATATGATAGTTTGGAAATTTTTGTAACTATTCTTAAATTAAGAATTTTAGAAGAAATATTAACCTGGACCAACTGTTACACAGAATATGGATAATTATTTCTGAAATCATAGGTGCTAAATGGAATGTTGCTCTCTTCTTACAGCACTAAACCGAACTTAATTTCTAAGGCAATATAAATGATTTCTTTCCCATATTTTGTCGAAACACCTACATGCCTGATTAACTCTTAAATGGGTGAGTTTTGGCAGATGTAAATATTCTAGCTAAGGATCCTTCAGGAAAGCAAAATAGCGTTGTGTTTGTTGTAGGTGTTTTATCTTCCTATATACTTGTTCATAAAATGAAACACAACCATGTCAATGGTAGGGATCTTTCCTGAATAACTGATTTGGAAGAAGGATAATTATTGGAGGTATCTTCAGAAACTACTGGTGGGTGTTACTTATATGCAAAAAGCTAAGACAGGAAGATTCAGTTAAGTCATTTAATACATCCACCAACAAAAGCACTTGATAAGACACAATTTATAACGATTATTAAAACTCCTTCATGCTCTGACACCGCAGTGCCATCCTCAGGGAGTTACAGAATAAAGGAATATAAGCCCAACATGTCAGCCTAGGTATTATACAGCCGTTACTTAAATGTTTAAAATGTTAAATTTATAATATATATATATTATACATTTTAGAATTTTAACATTTCAAACATTTCAGTACAGGAAGTGTAACCTCAACTAATGTGTTGGGGTTATATTCCTTTCTTCTAAAACTCCCTGAAGACAATACGCCTGTGCCAAAACGTATAGGTGTTTTAGTAATTGTTATGAACTGTATTTTATTAAGTGCATTTGTTGGTGAATTAATTCTAAGAATATGCATGGTATGAGTAATATAAAATTCAGTTGAGTCCTATTTCAAACTGCTGTTGTAGCATATTCAGGAATCCCAGAGAGAGGGCCCCTACAACTTGGTAGGTGTGTCATGTGGTGGTGTCCTTACACTAGAATTGGCCAGGATGCTAGAGGCAGAGGGAGCAAAGACTCGGGTGGTGCTGCTAGATGGAGCACTGGAGACAATACACAGCAAGCTGGAACTCCTCAACAACGGAGCAAAGTTAGATACGAACCTCCTCTGTAGGTTGCTGCAAATAAAGAGCATGAAGGTAGAGACCAACCTGCATATTGTTTTTCCACATATATGTATTTAATACATTGTAAACTGTGTTCCCTATTGCCTTCTGTTAGTATGAAGATCAATCCCTTTTTGTGTGATGTATGTAGCATGAGTAAAAAAGGATTAGATTTGGCTTTCCACCAAATGAAGATTCCATTCTTCTAGTATACATGTCATGTAGGTTGTTATGTGTATCGGTACCAACGTTTCAGAGGAGTTTACGCCCTTCATCTTCAGGTAGTGAAACACTCCATTCTTCATGGAATACCATGAAAATGGAGGTGGTAAGAACTTGCAAAACATTGTTACCTGTATACCAATCTACATGGCATCATAGCCCAGAAGACTGGACCCTTCATCAGCCTTCTAACTACCTGCATTTGCATATGCAAATGTATGCAGGAAAACACCTCTAAACATCAATTTTATGTATTTGGGAAAAAAGGAAATTTTTGCACTTTGAAAGACATATTGCATAATCTATGTTTTATTATGCACAAAATGCCATTTATTTCAGAATTTTATCTTTTTCTGTTCAAGTAGTACTCATGTCTTTTTAAATCCTGTACTGCAATTTAATTACCCACCCCTGTAGTATATATGTTAAAACTGATGTGAGAACTAAAATTTCAATTTACCTCTTGTGTGTAAAAATTGAGTAAGGTTATATGATTTATGGTGGAAGACCAACAATAAACAGAAATGTTAGCCCTCCCATCCATAATTTATGGTGGAAGAAGTAGTGCTTGGTTTGAAGTTGTGTCACACGCCAGAAAAATTGACCTAGTAGAGAATAAAGTCGTAAAAATTGGCTCACTGTGGTCAAACTGCGTGTATCATCTTGAATTCACACATGCAGGACTGTGTTCTGCTTCACTTCAGAATAATTCCAGAGTTTTGAAGTTGTATCTTATGTATCAATCGTAACTCTGAACTTAAAAGGAATTTGTACAGAAACTGTTTCTCAAGAGCTTTTAATGTCAGGTACATGAAGAACTGCTGCAGCTGCCAGATTGGTCATCTAGACTGAGTCGTGCTCTGTCAGAACTACCTCACAAGATGCACAACAAGGAGAATCATATCGTAACTGCACTTACAGCTATCATAGACTGTATTTCATGTATACTTCGTTACCAGCCCACAGGAACACTTCTTTGTGGGGAAGTGACCTTAGTGCGCCCTGCAGGTGAAATGGAACACAGTTGTGGCCTCACTGAGGTAGCGTGTGCACTTTTTATACGTATGTTCTGAAATAACATTTCTAATGATCAGGAAATATAGAGAGATGCTGAAGTTAACCTTCACTGTGTATGACATTGTCCTTTACTGCTAGTTCCATAAAAATACACTTTTGTACTTTTCCACTGCAGTAAATTTTCGAGGTCCACCGAAATTTTATTTTTCAAACTATTTTAGTGTTTAATTAGTTCTTGTTTTTCCTTTGATAAGATTTCATGTATGAATTCTTTTTGTTCCAGTTCATTTTAATAGGAGGTGTCTCTTACATTGTGACTAAAACTTCCGTCTTGTTGCAGTTTTTCAAGCAGACAGTCAATACCAGGATGGTCGAAGGCAATCATAAAACCATTCTCAACCAGCATGAAACAGCAAACATTATAAACAGCTTTGTTCTGTAGCATGTAGAAGCAACAGGGATGCCACATGTCATCACCAGTCTTTACCTACTGGCATTGTGAAGGAATAATAGGAGTTATAATCTCTTGAATATTTCGTATTTTGGCAGCACAAAGATGATTTTTGTGATTTCTTTCAGTTGAAGGAAAAGAAACAACCCCCAATTACTGTTTTACCCACCTTAATATAGTTTTGTGACAGGCAGATCCTGGGTTCACCTCCTCAATAAATCATCACAAAATGGAAGAGTATAAACCAGAGTGTTCAGATATTGATCTGGTTTTTGTAGAGTAGAGGGAGAGGTGAAGTCAGCCTGTATTCTACAGTCTCTTAAATTTGACTCACTTAACCATTCTTTCTTCTTAAATGCCCATTTTTGCACTTGATCATATTCTACATTGTATTTAACACAGTTTCTTAAATATCTAATAGAGTTTTTGAAATAAAAGTTCAAAGAAAAAGTGGATTTTAAGAATCAACCCATCTGCCCATCTGTGAAGTTTTTCAACAGTCTGCCTATTTTCAGGCACCTTAAGTGATGATCGCTTGTTGGATAAACACTGCGTTCAAACACACCATCCTATTTGTGCATGGAAGTTTTAAGCTGAAGCAGATTCTGAAGTGGTGTAACATGACTTTCGCCTGAAGAGGTGAAATGCAAATGGACTGGTTCCCAAAGTCATATGTTGTGGGCATAGACAGTCTCTGGGCCAACCAGAACCCACGCTTGAATTCAAATTTTGTAGCAAACCATATGTACCATTTTCATGTGATGTGATGTTCTCAGCTTTCAAATGCATGCATCGTTTAGACACAATGGAGAACACATGATTCTTAAATGTGTTTTGAAGTCTTTAATTTAGAAGTTAAATTGTGTTGGTTTTAAGTTAAATTTAAGCATATTTAAACAAATTAGACTGAATAAATGCAAGAGGCATTTAAACAGTAATAAATCTGTTTGAAATTATATATACCTAGCAAGTTGCTGAAATGAAATCAAAAGTTCAGTGAAGTTCAAACATATGAGCATTTGGAACAGCAGAGAACAGCTAAATTAAAGCATAACAAAATTGAAAATGTCAATGTTACATGAATTTCTTTGCGATCTTTGTTTAAATATGCTAACATCTAGCTTACTCACACAGCTTGAGTTATCTGTGCTTGTGGTGATTGTAAGATCTCCCCATCATAATCTCTGGGTAGCGTTGAGGATGATATTGAGAGTCAGGAAGGACTTCAAGGACGCTTGGTTAGGACAGTCACAATTGTCATGTGATGCCACATGAGCTATCCTAAAGCTCTCGCTTCACAGCAGCAATTATGACATCTACATTGGACGGTATCTCACAGTCTGTGGGCGACCTGCTTTCGCAGATGCCATAGATGTTACACTTTGTGTCTCACGGGGATGCTGCTCTTATTGTCAAAACGTATTCATATCTGAAGGATATCGGCCAGGGTAATGCAGTGCATATATATATAGACATCCCTTAGCACCAGCTGGAATGTTAGACACAAAGAGCTTTAAGAGCATGTCACAGTGTGTGTTTTCTGTGATCATTTGATAAAAAATGAACTGTGTCTTTAGTACACATAACAACATATGTTATCATCGTGACAGACCTGCTGGGAAGGTTGCTGCCCTGTTTGACAGTGATGAGTGTCTCAAAGACTAAGCATCTCAGGACGTACATTGTACACAACATTTTCCACTTATAATTTTTTTATAAGAAAGGATCACAAAATAGCCATCTTGTACGCAAAATTCATGCCACTGTATAGGCGGTAGAAAAGTAGGCTTTATGAGTTCTGCTCGGAGTTATGTGTTTGCCCGTTATAAAAGGTGTGTATTACAGTTTCATGTAGACCCCAATACATCTCATTTTAATAGGTAATTTGTGTCTAATGTCGAAAGTCGCAGTAAAGTGCAGGGGCGCACCGAAGGGGAGGGGGCTGCCGAGCGGCCCCCAAACCCCCAAAACCGAAATTTAAAAAACACAGATTTTGTAGATATTATGATATAGAAATTTTACATGATATATGCTTCAGCCAAAATCAGCCACTGAAATCGGCTGATGACTAGTACATTAGAATTTTGAAAAGTAAATTAATAAAACAAAAAAAACAACGGGGCACGCGGTAGCGCAGTTGGTTGAGGCACTACGCTACAAGCCGTCAGGTCGCGGGTTCGATTCCCGATGGTGTCCGTGGAATTTTTCATTGACATAAGCCTTCCGGCCGTACTGTGGCCCTGGGGTCGACTCAGACTCTAACAGAAATGAATACCAGGAATATTTCCTGGAGGGTAAAGGCGGCCAGTGCCAGGTGCTGACAACCTTACCACCTGCATGTGCCGATGGTCTTGAAATCGGGGCGCCTTAACCTCCTCGAACTCTCAGGGCCTCTCCAGGCCTGTTATGGGATAGCTTTAACTTCACCTTAAAAAAAAAACTGGGCTGGGATGGCGTAGTCGGTGTACTGCCTCGCTCCGGGCTGGACGGTCCGGGGATCGAGTCCCTTGAGGGGCGAGTTTTTTCGCACCCGTCCAGACCGGCTCTGGGGCCCTCCCGGCCTCCTGTACGATGGGTACGGGGTCTTTCCTGGGGATAAAGCGGCCGGGGCGTGGAGCTAGCCACCCCACCCCCTTCTAGTGCCAAGGCTAACGAATGGCTTGTATAGGGATCCCCTTACCTACCTAAGAAAACAAGAAGATAGGACACTCTGATTGAGTCATGGAACATGTAGTTATATTCGTATGTAGATAAATGCAGTTGCAAACAGTGTTATTTTCTACTTACGACATGATTTTTATAACATAGTTTTTAAAATAAAAAATTGTATGTAGCCTCAGGGTCAGCCCCCCTTTACCCAACGAAATATTCTGGGTGCGCACGTGGTAAAGTGGGTAGCCTCCCCCCTCCCATTCGAACTCAGGAAATCGTAGTCCTTACCTCTTCTACCTACTCACAGTAGGTGTCGTTGTTTATTTTCACTTGATCACACTCAGACACACACCACAGTCGGTAGGACTCCTCTGGACGAGGGATCGGCCCATCGCAGAGACCTCTACGTGACAAGACGAACACTCACCAGAGACAAACATCCATGCCCCCGGTGGGATTCGAACCCACGATCCCAGCAAGCGCTCGGCTGCAGACCTACGCCTTAGACCGCGCGGCCACTGGGATCGGCCGAACTCAGGAAATACTGAGTACAAATCGTGACCTAGAGGCTGGCTAAACTGACTTAGGTCTTCCGCAGTTTTCCACAACCCGTCTAAGTCAATGCCGACACACTGCCTCAAAATGTGCACGACTACTCCTTTCCTCACCCATTTCGATCAGATTTTTAGCAGTCACCCTACCCTTCAACACTAAGTACTGCGAGTTACCATAAATAAATAAATAAACATTTTTTGATCTCTGAATTTCCGTTTGGGTAACTGGGCTCCATGTAACATGTCATGCAGGCGTAGAGGGGCAAAGGAGATACAGCTCTACTCATTGTGAGCATCGGGACTAAGTTTGCTATGGGTGCTCAAGGCCACACCCTGGCTGCTATAAGAGTCTTGCCAGTCTGGACAGGCATGGAGAACAGAAAATTCCTTGGCCCCGCCGGGGTTCGAACCCCTAGCATGTCGCGCTACTGACTGCGCTATCTCGGCCCCGTTGTATATAATGGAAAATGTAAGTAAACTCCAAGTGCAAAAGGGACGTGAGTAGAACGTATATTTAGCTAAAATTATAACACATACCAAACTTGTAACATTCGCAGATTATAAAGGTAATACCGAGTGAAGAAAAAGAAGTGATTTATGACATGCTGATATCAAACGCGTCACTGCTGCTGATACTGATACACAAACACTAGACTCCCAAAATACACAAATAACAGAAACATAATAGAGATTCGGGCATTTGCTAATATGTCAGGTGAATTACTGAAATATTTAGAGTAGCTTATAGATAAAACCACTTAAAACGCTCACTGTTTACGCTTTAAGAACTTTTATTTGGAGTACTTAATTAAGTAATTAACGTACTTAAGATATCTCCAAATGACATAGCGTTGCAGGTTATCTATTTAAAATCGAACGTCGGAGATTTTCGGAGTCGCGCGTGTTTTATTTGTGTGTGTGTGTTTTTTGATAGTTCCTGGTACGTTCACAAAAAATTCCAAACTTTTTTTGTAACTTGGCCATCTCTCCGTCCCTCCATGTCCTCTCTTAACATTTCGAAAACCATTGAACGGATGATTACGAAATTTGGCAGCGGCATTTCTTCTAAAATTTGTTTACGCTGTCTAAGTTCGGGTAAAATCGGACAGAAATATCAGGCGCAAGTGTTTTATTGTATAATCCGCGTTTTGAAATTTAAGATTAAATGAAAGTTGTTTTATTTCACCATGACACTTTCTTATTCGTTTATTCCATTTTCTAATATTAGTTGTAACTGCGTTCAAGTTTTTACTGTGTTGTCGGTACGTACAGGATCTGACATTCTGGGCTGTTGTTTTAATTTGGTTGTTTCGATTTTCCACCTGAGAGCGTCACAGTCGCTAGGCGGAGTCGCTTGTTTCGTCAGTTGAGTTGGTATCGTGGTTCGTGTATGTTGTGGAAGATCACCTGCCTGCAGTGACTCCATGATACAACGTGTCGGCTTGAGATGACGCGTCAGGATTCAGGTAAAGCACAGAAAATAAATGCAACTTACTTTGTAAACATAAAATGAATGTCGTATTTCTGGTGTGTGTGTTTTTTGAAGTAGCATTTTTTTTTTCGTGTCATGCGAAGTCGATATTTGGGATATCGCTGTAATTGGAGAATCGATCATTGGCATCTACAGAAGTCGACAAGTGTCTGTAATGTGGTGTTGGTTGTTAATTCCGCAACGTTTCTTAAACAGACTTCCTGTCTAGTCCGGAATTTGTATTTCTTGTGTTTATTTCGTGAGCTTTCGCAACATGTAGTATTTTGTGTGTTTATATGTGTGTTAAGGCTGTGTGCGGTAGTTTAGTCGTGCCGCCAACAGTAAGCACAGGTAAGAGTTAGCCATCAAATGTAACAGTTGTTTCTCTTCATCATTGTTGGGCTACCAGCTGCAAGTAATAGAATGAAGCCACCGTTTCGGAGACCACCACAATCCATAATATCAGACCTCTTATGATTAAGACGATCTTGGCGTAATGGTATCATGGTACCGTTTGACATAGCTGTTGGCCCGAGAAGACATAAGCGAAGTGGGGCAACGTGGAAGTTTAAGATCGCGTATTAATTTTTTTTGTAGGTGTTAGTATACTTCATGATGGTTTTGTACCTCGGGCTATGTGACATCGAATGCAGAGAGAATAAGGAATGGTGAATTAGAATGCGGCAGGAAACCGTCGGGTGGTAATTTGACGCAACATCTCGCCACTTTTCTTCTGGCAGGACCAAACGAAACCACGAAAAACCACAGTCAGGATAGTACTCCTAGATGTCCTTGCTGAGATTCAGACCTTTGACCCCCCAGATACAAGTCAAACGCGTTACTAGCGCTAACTTTCTCAATCGGCGATTTAATCGGGTACATGATATTGCTCTAGTTTAGTTTAAAAGAAGATCCATAAACATTTGTTTCACTGTTACCAAAGCTTAGGTTTCTCTCCAAACGATAAGGGGGGGCATGGTATGCCTGTGCTGTATGGACGTTATTTCATCCGACAACTGTCTCTATTTACTTCACATCGGTGGGCGTTATTTTTACTCGTAAAACCCGGCTCGCCCACGGGCTCGTTTTCAGGCAGCATATCACAGAGATTGTCAGTTCTTTATGAGACAGCTGCAGTCACTAAGAACACCTGTCAGCAAGTGTAAAACAGCTCACAAATCAATGCCTAGTTTACACAGTGCCTTAGGAGGTAGAGTAACAAGCAGGGGACTGTGGCTTACTGGTTCGCCACACCTGCAGCTTTGCGATTTTTACTTATGGCGCATGCTGAGGGGTGAAGTGTAAGTAATAATCGTCGTACTGAATACGATCTGAAGAAAGGTATTCAAACCCCAGCGTCGTTATTTCTACCAGCAGGAATTCGAGCTGTTGTGAATGATGTGTTTGTTCGATGTGACGCATGTCTGCGAGCTGAAGGAAAATGTCTTCGGCACTCTAAATGTTGTTTGTCGTCGTCGTCGTCGTCGTCTTCATCATCATCATCATCATCATCATCCAAACATGTGTTAGACCATGTGGTCTGCTACTGTGTGTTTCGACTTGAAAGCATAAAAAGGGGACACTTCTCAGTGGGGTGCTGGCCAAGAATAGGGAGCAAGTCTAGTGGTAGGGCTGCTACATTCAGAGCCTCTAGATGGGCCTAGAGAACAGCACTTCCGCTGTTCTGGATGTTACAGTTACACAGCTGATACTCGGTCGTCAGAGCCCCGTTTGTAGAAATAGGCTGTACCGCAGGAAGGCGAAAAATGACTTATAAAACTTAATATTAACCACAATAAAGTGAACTATTACACATGGATCCTGACTCACAGCAAACTGGAATAGGGGCGACCGTTGCGCTGCCTGCCATCACGCGAAATGATCTGAGGGAAGAATGTTGCGAGTTGCCAGATAAAATAATGTCCCTGAGTGGTTAAATAGAGTTACAAACATGATAGTATGAACGTTGACAAGATAGCTATAAACAGAAATCCATGAAATATAATTTACACTCTCCACACACACAGTAGTTATTTTACTACCGAGTGTAAGAATGATTTTCGGACTTTGTGTTTGATAAACTCAACAGTAGCAGTTCAGTTCTGCATTGACTCGTAGAATGCGTCATACCTCCGGACAATCTGTGTACTTTTGTATCTAAATATTAACATACATCGACATTTGCTGATTCGCAATGTGAAAGTCTATGTTCGAGGTTATATTGCTTCTCTTAGGTCTCATGATACAATTTCGAGAGTGGAACATTAAGGAAAACAACGATTACCATTTTCACCTTTCCTCATTTTAAAGCCCATTCTTTTCTCCTTACGTTCACAGAAAAAATGCAACGTGTAGAGCTCGATATAGAAACACCTGAGCACTAAACAAATTCCTGAGCTTTATATGGGTTTGATGCGTTTTGCTGTGTTTATTTGATACAAATGATTAAATTCTAATTTCACAGCTATTGTAAGTAAATTTCAAGTTATCTTTATACACTGATATGAACCATGAGTACATGTTTCTTCTAAAATTAACCATTAGCAGTCTCCGTGCCTGCTGATTTTATCACAACGCCACTTCGTACTGGAATGACACATATTTCTAACTCCTGTCTGCTGTGCTGACAGGTGTTCTGTGTGTAGCTTATTTCTTTCTGGTGAATTCTGAGGTAGCACACCTAACACAGGCCACGATCTCCTTCCTCTGCATCAGCCAAGATCCATTCTACAAGACCCTGTCTAAAGTTAGTGCAGCTACAACGGGCATATAGGTCATACATGTAATGATGAGATAGAGTTCTGATTCGTAGAGCTGGATAATCTGTGGTTTTCGACAATATTTCTATTTAGAAAAATAAGTCACTTAAGAATGGAGAATAATTCTGCTACCAAGCGCCCTAAAGATAGAGCAGTTGTGAGTATACACCATTTCCTTTATTGTTAAATACTTCTTCATATCAGGCCAACCTACGGTACAGCGAACATTAAGAATCATCCTCAAGGGTTCATTTGAGTCAGCTCTTAAAAAACCAGTTTTACAGTAACATTTGCGAAACTCCACAGAACCGTTGTCATTGAACATAAACTTTGAGAGCAAAACAAAACAAATTATATATAGCGCACTGGAAATTTTTACAAAAGATGTTTCTGAGAGAGTTTTCAATCTCAAAATTTGTAACTTCCGTGAATAAAGCCAGAATAGTTCTGATTTTGTACAACGTGCGAACAGTTTGTTTAAATTCTTGCAGTAACATTACACATCCTTTAGTCAAAACTTTCAACCACGAATTTCATGCAACGAATCTTTAAAATCTAAGTCCCTGCTACATAGAAAGCTCTCTGAATCTCCATTAAAAATATCCGTTAGTGAATGGTGTAAAAGGAAATGTCAACTTCTTATTCTGTGAATCGCACGAAACATTTAATGTGGGCAGAAACAGCTGTTTTTAGGTGCGTTCACCTAAGTCTCAAAAAGTACGTGTTATCTTAGTCATATCCATCCGTCCTTCTGTCCGCAAGTATCAGCGTTGCTCCCAGAGGGCAGGTTTTCGTAAAATTTGATGTTGGGGACTTCTACAAAAATCTGTCGAGAAAATCCAGGTTATGCTAAAATCGGACAAAAATATCGGGCACTTCACATGCAGATATAGGTACGTTTGTATTGTTACCAGCAGTACGAAATATATTTTAGCTCGACAGCAGTGTAAAGCGGACCCATTTATGCATTTCCATAGCAACACTAAACGTATTTTGTATTGTTGACATATTTGTGTACGTTACAAATAATGCAAAAGTAACGTGCTGTTGCTGTTACATGTCAACAGTGCTTACGCGAAGGTGCCAAAATATTATATTATACGTACAGTTACCACCGTGCTTTAAACGTCTAATTCCGGAGCAGTCGTCACAGATATACTTTATGGCGTATAGTTAGTTACCTTCCTGGTGAGTATACTTTTATGTCTGGTGGGCGTCTTTTATGTTCTTTTACGACACTATTTGATTTGAAGTGCATTAGTCTCGAGTAAGACGATGTGGGTGGTGTGCTTAAGTGAACATAGGAGGAAGAAGATGAGTTTCCTTTGAAATTACTCTCCAGCAACTGCGTCGAAGGACTGAGAAAAACCAAAACAAGTACATGTCAGAATAACACGTCGCTCCGGTATTATGTTAGTCGATTGCCGCCGATACCTAAGTGGGGGTGAAATTCAACACGCTCTGACGTTCCATTTCGATTCTAGACTATCGTTTTAGAGGCAGTACAATGACTAGTGTTCTTTACATATTATAAGTAATCAGACTGTATTCATAATCAATTTCTCTCCTAATATAGAGATGAAAAACTGAGCTATATAAGGGGTTTCGCCTACCACTTCCTGTGAGTGGCATACTCTCGGACAATCCTTGTGTTTGGAGAAGTTTCAGCCTTTTTTACGAGTCACTGAAGTATTACATGTTACAGGCATATAATTTGTGTTCTAAACTCCGTTAAGTAGGACGTAATTCCTAAACCCATGGCTTAAATGGCAGGTAAGCGCGAGTAACTCAACATTGAATGATAAAATTGTCCATACCATGTAAGTATGAATTTAATTTGTATTATTAGGACCAACTCGTACACTAAAAAATCACAATATATCAGGCTTTACATAATTCCCGACATGTTTCGGTGTGGATCTGCACCATCCCCAGGGGAACTTATATAGCACACTCGAAACCACTGAACAAGAACACAGTTTTAGTTACCTAACAGTTTGTTAAAATAGCGGCTGTGCAGTTGGTGTACTACTGAATAAGCATTTCTCCAGAAAAGCACTTAAAATCACTTAAAAACGCTAAATATGACGCTAACTTGGTTTTGTTAAACACGCTGTCGTTCAGGTGATGCACTATTAAAATTGTGAATAACTGCCGATGTATTGTAGGGTGTCGTCATAGAGCGTAAGAGTTGGTCCCAATAATACAAATCAACACTGAATGTATTTGAAAGCCTGCTTGTTATAGAGAAGTAAATATAAGTTGTAATTTTTAAGGAACTTTGTGGTTGTGGAGCGTAGCCCTCCTGATTTGTATTTAGCGTGTCCTGGATTCAAGGCTGGGACTGGACCTTGGCTTAAAATTCTTCGTGGTTTTCCTAGTGCCCTCCAGGAAAATGACGGGCGTGATACCAGAGTATAGGCCGCGATGGCTTCTTGCACTGCTCCTTCAGTTCATTAATTAGTTGATTAATTGAAGTTATAGTCTGATCTGTTTAGAACGTGGTTCGGAGAACCATAAGTAAATAAAAGTAAGCAATGTTGTCAGGTTCATAAATGCGGCCAGCAAGCAGGAGCCATGATAGGAACAGATCCCATGAAAGTGCTTTTCCTATCTGCCCTCATATACCCCAATAAAATCACTACAAGTAGAGTGATGGAGAATTCTTTTGTATTTTGAAAGATCGAGACAAAGTGCTCTTTAAAACGAGATGTAAGATTTTATTTAAACAACCACTCTTTTGTACATCCTTTGATGATTCGTGGAATTTGCAAACCCCTTTTTATTCCAGTTCCACTTCGAGATATTTAATTATTCCCTTCAAGCCATAGGTAGGCTACATTTTCTTACAACAGGTCACTAATCGCCTCTTCTTCACTCATTTCTCCCTCATTATTTCCAGGAGGCTTTCAGTATAAACTGAATCAAGGCGCTGATTATTTAAATTTTGTTTAAGGAAAGTGTTGGGGATGCGTAGATAGTCTGCTTCAATACTCTATTAATTCCAAAAGAGAGCTGTGCTTAAACTGCACTTCTGATTCTGGATATCTCAATAAGGGTAGTTTGTAGGGCGAGCATGTCATAATAGAGACCCCTAACATCAAACCCAGCTATCTTCAATGTGATTTACTTTCTAGTAGAGAATAAAACGTGTTTTACGTACTTGCCATATTCATATGAAGCTGTTTTTTGTGTGTAGACGGATGAGAAATTGACTGTCTTTAAGGAAACAAAAGAATTTTAAAATTGTTGCATATATATATCAGTTATTTTAATCTAAATAATGGTAGTTGTTGAATTTGATTGTAAAAGCTGGAGATTGCTTGTTCTTAAATCAACGTATCTGGAAATTTGAAACAGTTATTTAAAAAATGTAGCTTATTCGTCTTGTGCTGAACCAAATTTCTGAAACCCATTCATTATTTTTGTCCTCCATTACTCTCATGATATTAATGTATAATCACTTGCCCTATCAAATGTTTACATGAAAATATTTATTACATTTCAGGCAGTGAAAAAGAGATTGTAGCAGAGTGGGAAATATTTGTTGCGGCAAAGTAGACACTACAGTATTCTAAACACATGGTTTTATTTAGACAAAATGTAAAATTTCTTAATAATTATCAATCTCTTAGCATATTCTTGATTTTTATGGTAACACAGGCGCCACATTTGAAATCGGAACTGCAGGCCTACCATTTCAATGCGTGTGATGCTTGTATCTGTTTCGGACCAACATAGAAACACTGTGAAAAATTCAAGTGACAACTAACATTAACTCTTAACGACAGAGAAACACTCCACAGAATATTTTCACCTTATCAGCAACAACCCTGGCATCTTTGGCTGTGTTAGACAGTTAATTACGTGTGTTCAGGAGTGTGGCGTTTATGGCGGGAAACACTTTCAGCATCTGTTTTTATACCTCACACTTTTAAAATTCTTTCAGGACTTAATTCTGAAAGGAAGCTTTTGCGGATCGATGTTCGCATAAAGTGTCTCTATTATTTTGCAATGTATATAACTCACCCCCAAGTTCTGTAGACTCCTTTTAGATATAACCTGTGCACAGCGCGGTGTAGGCTGTCTGGGTGAACTTGGGATCGATCGGTGCCCGTGTGCGACTACTGGCTGTGTGCCACAGAAAGGGGACGTTGTGTATTAAGCCAGTCATCAAGCCAGGAAAACTGAAATCCTGAAGAAAATCGTCAAATGTAGCCTATGTTTACTTTTGATGTATTGATATTGCACTAAATTTACTTTAACACCGATCTTCCAAGGCAAGGATCTCCGGGAATTTTGAAAATATCACGACAACCAGGTTTCACCCGGAGTGAATGTGCAAAACGGGAATGATTAAAAGATTTCCGAAGCACTTGAGTCAGTATGACGGACGGAATCTCTTCATTCATGTTCTTATATTTGAATTACAAATTGTCACAGACTTGTTATTTGACGTTTATTGTATCAGAACAATAACTACAGGGCATGATACTGTCAACTAACAGACAAATGTTAGGTGAATAGAGAGACGTTTGTGTCGTAATTACATTAGACGTATGGCGATGATTTCATTCGACTAGCCTGTAGGATTTAACGGCGAAAGATTTTGGGACTACCGTATCTCAGACAAGACATTCCCAGAATAAGGTATATCGCCCTTTTCCCCTTTTGATATTTTTCATTCCGTGCAATATATTATGTTTCTCAATATTAGAAAACCAACTACTTGCGCATAAAACCTTTTTATGTGCAAGTAGTTTGTTTCTTTTAATAATAAGAAGCCTTTTCCTATTTTTTCGTGTTTAAAACACAGCTTAAAACCACTGCTAAGTGTAAACTTAGTAATCTACATCCATAATTTCCATGAACAAGGTTTTTTATTCTTAAACTGTTTGGAATGACGTCAGAAATTCACTGTTTCTCCCATTGAAATTGTTACTCGTATAAATTTTTTGTGTGTAATATATACCTCGGTACCAAAGTCCGTGTGTTTTTCTGCAGTGGTTCTTGCATTGCCTGTACCATATGGAGGTCTAAAAGTATTTATAGGTCACCATGCAGTCATTTGTTTTTATTTCTTCGTCCGAGGGGAAGACTGTAACAAGAGTTCCTTAATTTTTAAGACCAGGGACTGAATACAGATTTGAGTTTACATTATATTATCGCTCATAGAAGAAGAGTTTTTCGTAAACCATACAATTCGTGAAACTGAGATTCCCGCATTGCTAGACGGCTGGATTGCAATCACACCTTCTGTCAAAATGCTGTGTCCACAAAACAATTACTTCTTTTTATATTTTCGAGAATTTAACATGCTTACATGTTAGTCTGTTGAGGACCTGTGAAGTTTCTTCTGTCTCCTATAAAATTGGGTGTGGTGGGTTACGAAAAATTGCTGTTTCGTGAGCGTTATGTTAATGTTTCCTCTATCTCAAAAACTTGCGAGGTCTCTAGACTGCACTGATGGCAGACAGTTAGGAGGTACGAAGATGTGGGGCTTGCAAAAGGCGCGGACGCCATTAGTGCTAAATTTCTTGAGAGGTGGTCAGTTGCTAGAGAAGACATCAGTGGAGGCGCCCAGTAACACAAAAACACACACACCGACGTAGGCGTTATTTCATAAACTTTTCTGTCTTTGAAAAATAAGAAGAGTTAGTTACAACATACGGTGCAGCCAACGAATCGTATGGCCTTCAGCCTTTCTTGTCTTTGAACTCGAACTCACAGTAGTGTGTTCCGCAACGGACAGCATTGGTATTTTGTCAAGCTTCTTCAATTACTTTTTGACGTCGTGGTGATAACTGGTGTATTTCTTACCTTATCATTTAAAGAATGCCGAGTAAACATAGAAGCTTGAACGACAGGGGCCACAACTTCTAGAGAGATTAAACTTTGACAGTTATTGGGACGGAAGCAGAGAAATCCGCTGAGTGTCCAAAAACGTCCATATTGGTCCAGCGTCCAGGCGAGCTTCCTGTTTAATCGATATGGAAGTTCTTTTCTAGGGGTAAATCGGCCGGGGAATGAAGTTGACCATTGACGTCCGTCTGGTGCCGAGGTTAAGAATTAGTGGAGCTGTGCATCTGCTGCCCCTTTATGGCGTCATGGCGTGGACAGGAACAAATTTAATCTTCGCAAGACGTACGAGGGGCCAGTCTTCCAAAGCTGGTTTAAGTGGGTTCTCAGATGTGAGGACGTCACCATATACATATATATATATCCGTACATGTATCTATATGTGATAACGTTCAAGTAGATACGCGGATTTTAATAAAAGTGAGTTTTCATTTCTAAAATTTGACACAATTCTAATCCGAATTCGAACAGCACAGACATGAATTTCGTATAAGGACATAGATACGTAAGGATGTGCTCTTAAATAGCCAAACGTTAAGTGAAAGCTTACATATTCGTATTCGTAGGTACAAGTACCGACAAGCAAATGCGTAGTTGCAAAAGTGTAACTTACTTAAAGTTTCAAGTGACGTATCGTTTTACTGTAGATTATCAACGTCACGTACTGAATTGCAGTTTTTGAATAAGCCTGCGTGACACACCCTGAGCTTCGTGAACCTTATTTTTAAGCAGGGACTGAGCGATGACATGGGGCCTAAGGGCGTTTTAAGGCGAAAACACTATAAGCTTGTAATTGCAGTGTGACGTTCGACTTAGTCCCCTATTGGAATCGAACCGAGGTTCCTCAGTCGTCAGTGTCAGATAATCGGCTCGACTTATGTAATTACGTTTAACGTTATTGGAAGAGCCATTTCGTAAGTGGTTTAATAGATTCCGGGCCATAAACTTAAGTTACAGGGACTACCAAAACTGGTTGCGTACAACAGCAATGGGGATTACCTGAATTTCAGTATAATTGAGTTGTGTCGTATTATTTTGTTAAAACTTATTTGGCGCAACTAACTTTGCTTTGTCGCTTGTTCATCTTTACAGTAATTGAACTGGGGCCAGACCCCAGCGATTCGGAATTTGACTTACTGACTTCCACCAGCAAGACCTGTGTGTGTATATGAACACTGTGACGTCTTCTGTGAGGTGTGTTAATATAACCTGAACGCCTGCTTCCCTCAACGATGCTTATCGTTGCTCATAAGCAGGCCCTGTCTAATCGTATTGAAGAAAATACCTCCAATAAATTGAGAGGTTTAGGAACTATAGGACGGTAAATATTCTTCCCTTTATTTTTCGCAACTTCTTCAATCCAACTGCAGTTTTTACCATATCGCCCATGAAACAGCAATTTCTTGTAACTCACCGATACACAGTTTTACAGGAGACCGAAAAAACGTGACCGATCCTCAACAGACCAGCACCTAAGCACGTTATGTTTTTACGCAAATGTAAGGGCAAGCAATTTTTTGTGGACACGACATTTTACAGAAGGTGTGTGTGTGAAACCCAACTGTCCAGGAATGCGGGGATCTCAGTTTGACGAATTGTGTGGGTTAACGACAAATTACCGTTCCATCAGCGATATATTCTTACGTTCAGTGACGTATATTGGTTTTTGGCGGTCGGGGCGCGTTATCACAATGTCTGCCCGTGACAGAAATTATGAACTTGGAAAAATAACCAAGTAGCCCTGTTTACTGAATTTCCGCTTATTTGGCCCAATAATTTAAAAATTGTTGAGCTCAGGAAGTCAATTTTTCTTGAATTCATAATATTCATTTGGCCTCCGCTTTGACTCTGGTGCCCACGGCAGCCACACTACCCGCAGTTACGCCCATGCTTAGGGTATGAAATCAAGCATGGCGTGTAGGTAGAATTTGTAAAATGTAGGGGTGGTGAGGGGGGTGGGGAATAGTTCTAGTCGGAAATACTGACGGACCACACAGCTCGTGCATCATAACGATGAATTGTTGAATTTTTTAAACTCACTGCACTAGTCTAAATGAAACGTTATAGACTTTTTGGTCCTAAATAAAAATATCCGCTAGCTGAATTTGCCCCACAAGTTTCCAGCACTTAACCTCTGGTCGAGATCAAATACCTGGTAATAATAGAAGTAATTTATACTGCAACCTGGCCATCAGTAATTTACTGTACTGGAAAATCATTCTGAAGCAAACCTCAACGCCCCTTCGCTGCTCTTATTTACATCTAGAATAACTGACGTTGGTCTGGCGTCGTTAGATAAACAATAGTTCATTCATCTCAATTTCGAGCTTTGTCACAACTTAGGCGTGTTGAACCTCGTGTATGCTATAGTGGGAGGGACTTACTGTTAAAACTGATCTCGTAAAGCCTAGCGGTTACTTTATGTACCACCAGGTTTAACACTCATAAATTTTGTATAGTGCCCACATTGCGTTTATGTGTTGTGTACGGATCTCAGAACAAACAGCGACTTATGCCTTACACAACATTAACAGGTATATTTTGTATGACCGAGACGGAGAGTTTTTACAGCGCGGTACGCACCGAGTCCTTATACAAAACAGAAAGAGTTCTGTCGTTAATGGGTTAAGAGCTATGTCAGTGTATGAAACGGGTTAGAATTCTAAGAAGAGATTGCGGTGTCGGTTTTGTGGTGTAGGCAATGCAGACGACAGGTTATGTACTGTAGATCAGCCCATGACCTGCACGCTTTTCCTGCAGCTCGGCACTCAGGGCAGATTATGTCACTTTACCCGTTTTTCACCCGCGTCTATGGTTTGGTGACGTAACCAGTACTGCAGGATTGTGATAAACTGCGTTGGAGATTTTCGGACGCGACGTTGAGCAGTTGTTATGGGCCTAACTACGCCAGCAGTGAAATACACGATTATCGCTGTTGTGCGTTCAATGCCATATTGTATTTCCCATGAATCACATGGTGCTTCTATGAGATCGCTACGCGTAGCAGATTCCAAAGTTTTGTGGACATGCAGGCCTGCATTATGGGCGCGTCGCAATGCATTGTGCGAGGTTTTGCTTTTATCCGTGCTCAGAACTGTCACTTTGTCTCTAGCCTATTTATATGTCGGTGTATGCATACATATTATGTTGTGTTGTATATTACGCAGTAAATTCTGCTATGACGCGATGGTTGCGTTATTGTGAATAGTTGCGTAAGAGAAAAATGCGTAATAAAAGTAGGGTCAGATCAGAAAAATTTTACCGATCATCCAACTTCATATCACTCACTGAATGCAATAGAATCACATTTAAAAAATTTCCCATTTGGGGTTATGCCACTATTGCGTTCAGTGAGCGAATTAACCGTTTTATATTCAAAGGTAATTAGGGTGTATATAGATTTCGGTTATATCGTATATAAGAGAAGTTTTCTCTGAGCAATCTGTTGATTTTGAGCCGTTGCAGTCGAGGTAATGGATGATGATTATATTTTGCAGGAATTTGTAGTGATATGGCTCACTGAATACAACAGTGGCACAACTTCAAACGGGAGATTTTTTAAACGTACCACTGTTGCATTCAGTGAGCGATATGGCTGTTGAGATCGCTTGATAGCCAACACGCGTGTGCAAAAGTTCGCATTACCCTAAGAGCGTTCAGCTATTTATCAATCGCGATACAGCAAATTTGCGTTAAAGAAACACGCTTAATAGATGAACTGAGTGAATTATTCTGTCCATTTACGTACTTTCGTAAGTTTTTGCCTATGTGTATTTGTATTTTGGTATACATGTAAGCATAAGTGCAGGTATGTTTATTTGTTTTACGTGCTGATGTGTTAGTACACGTATGCATGCGTTTACGCATTGTAGGCCTCTTAATACACGAAAATGTATGGTATGGTGTTACGTGTAAACCAAGTACCAGGTTAGCTTTTCGCTATGATGTACATTGTAACCATCTAACGGCTTCGCTTGGCCCGTGTTGTGTTTCACCTTGTTTATTTGGAGAAGAGCGAAAGGATTTCGGATTTTAGCGGAATATTAAACAATTATTCAATCAAGGAAAGGCCGAAAAGCTCTGTACTCTATACAGTCGTACAACTGTCAGGGCTTACTCGCGGTGGGCCTACGATGTGCAGTCTTATGTACTGGTCGGGTGATCTGCCTGAAGGGTGCTGTT
The DNA here is from genome assembly GCA_013340265.1 of Coptotermes formosanus. Lineage (NCBI taxonomy): Eukaryota > Metazoa > Arthropoda > Insecta > Blattodea > Rhinotermitidae > Coptotermes > Coptotermes formosanus. The sequence goes on along the minus strand of BLKM01000154.1, from coordinate 125,106 downwards.
TTTAGAGTACAGCAAGAAGACAAGCTGGGCTATGCTGGATGCGCTGTAACTCGAACTGGCTGACTGTTATATCTAATGAAAAGCTTTAGTATTAGCGGTGTTTGACCTTTGAGAACTGCTGTTGCAGTGTGAGAGGAAGTGATGCGTGTGTTATTTAACGATTCTCGCAATTGCTGAGATAATTTAACGTCGATAATAGATGAATGTATGAGTATGGAGTAACGGTGGAATGATACTGAAAGGGGAAAACCGAAGTATTCGGAGGAAAACCTGCCCTAGTGCCACTTTGTCCACCACAATTCCCACAAGGACCGGGCTGGGATTGAACTCGGGCCTCCGCGATGACAGGCTGGCGCCTAACTGCCTGATGCATGTTACGGTCTGAGTGAGGTGAGATATTACGACGTAAAAGATGGTCAAGTGTCAAAAACTCCGACAAAGTCACATAGGTACACAGATGGAGACGGCGTTGAACGGCTCAATAGGTAGAATCTGTGCTGGATTTACAGGCAAATAGGCAAGTGCAAAGACAATATAGGCCTGTACATGCACCTAGTACGCTGTCAGTCTCCACTGCCCACACGACAAGCAGTATAACTTCCTTATTTACAGTGCGTTTTTCCCGGGCACTGCTCACAGTAGTAGATTCTCGATTTTGTCTTTCGACGACCATCCCCAGTGGCTGCAGATTTCGAATCAGACGTAAGTCACCTGTGTGAAATTTTTTTCAATACAAGTTGGATCGACGTTCGAAATCCACGACAGAACGTTCAGATAGTGGGGAAACTTCATTTCCAACTTTCTCCCTTTACATTCATTTAACTGAAGTTGGATGCACCGTAAAACGTAATTCAATTGCGCAAAATATATGGCTTCCGCAGTTCGTATTTAGTGAACTTCTGTTTTCGGGAGTTTTGATTTTGTTTATTGAATGAAATATGAACTGGCTGTGTCTTGTAGTTTTTCCATTCAAAACAACTTCATACAATCTGCAGAGAATACGAATCCTTTCACATGCAGCCTGGATGCAATTTATTATTCAACGTAAATTTAATTTACTGTTCAGGAGGAGATTTGCTTAATAATGAAATGACATTTGTTTGTTTAACATGAAAAGACGCACATTTTTATGACATCTGGCGTTTATTCTAAAGAAAATGTTGGTTTGAGTTAAGTGCCAAGCGTTTTATCCATTTTTTACCTTTTTCACTTACAACAAAGGCCAGATTTTTCTAGTTTTCGTATTAGTTGGCTGAGAGGAAGAGTGGTACAGGTCTTAACATATGAAAGTGCTACGCAGTAAGATGATATTCCCGGGCATAAAGCGGACGGGACATGGCGTTAACCACCCACCCCCATCTAGCACCGGGGTTAAAGAAAAAATAGAGCTGTACCTCTACTCCTCTGTGCCTTCATGGCATGTTATAGGGTGAGCTTTACCTTTGTCTTTACCATCTTCTTATATGCACTATATTACAGACGACGCGAAATAAATTGGTGGCAGTTATTCTATTATCACTTTTATACACCAAAGTCTGGTGGTCTGCCGTCGTAGTGTAATATTCATGTTTGCAGTTATGTGAATTCTCATTTTACGTCTGTTTAAGCTGGTAAATCAGCTGAAATATCGAAACAAGGGCAGTATATTTCACTGAGACTACATAACTGTGTTAGGAAAGTGTGTTAGTTTCACATCTGTATGGTCATGTAGCTGACTGATCTTTATGAAATGGCTACTATAACACTAGTACTGAAACATTCAGTTTAATCAACCGATTCCTTTATCAAACATTCACAGTAAAGCAATCCCATTACAGGCCTGGAGGTCACCCAAAATTTTGAGGTGATGATAGTAGTGGTCCAGTGTGACGTATGTCGTCTCGCTATTATTGCGTGACAGAAGACCATGCTAATAGGATGTACTCGTATAATTTTAAGCTACTATGATTTAGTTGAGAGTGTCTGCATTGCTGTTTCTTTGAAATATAGGTTCTGTGAAACTGTAAGTCTTTTTCCTACTGAAGTGGATTCGCCGCAAAAAATGAAGGATGCTGGCGTCAGTAGGTCTACTCATATTTAAGTATTTTAATACTGTTAATTTATAACAGCTTCCGGCTGCTTCATTTCATGACAGAATTGTCAATTATTAAAGTGCTGGAAAACTCGTGACGTGGGGTCAGTATTAAGTAGTTTTTTCATTATAATACAAATTTATTTTAAGCTTTATTTCCGTAACTAGAAGCAGTCATGTAATAAGACGTGGGCCAATGGCTGTCTCCGATTTAGTTAGTAAACGAACTGTACGATTTTTTAAAATACCAGTATGAATGTCATTCCTCGTAATATCATTACGGTCTTCTATTTCTTAAGTCTCCCTCACCCTGCAAATAAAAATATTGAAAGATATTTTGATGTAACAGTAACGTTACATTCACACCGCCATTTACTGTAAGACCCTAAAAATCGCTACGCTACAAAATTATTTAAACATGAAATCCCAGAAATATTTATCTAAAATAAAACAATGACATGCCAAAATATGATTATTTATTACGTATAATCATAACTACTTTGGCCGGAAGGTGCAAGATTAGAACATATCTAGAAAGCTTTTGTGAAATATTAATTTTGAGGAAAAAAATAGCACGGCTTTGAGAGAACACTGAAGTTATGTGTAGCAGAAAGACGCAACTGCTCTGTGTGATAGTCTTTCCGGCATGTAGAAAAGAGAGCGGTAAGCATAAATACAGAGAATAAGGCTGTCCAGACACTACAGAGTGCAGTTTAAGGCACGTCACACGGGCCTTTCTTCTCATATTTTAACGTCAAACGATTCCTGTGATGGTGTCACATCCTAGTCGCCGACATAAGAACTGTTATTTCTAACTAGACCATCAGATTAAAGTCTCCACTTCTTTCGTTCCAACTGTAGATGGAGACAGACCCAGCTTCCGTAACTTTGCACACTAATTTCTTCTGAGATGATGGAAAATGTCCAGAATTCCAGTCGTGACTGTAGTTTTTTCGTCAGCGTGAGGTCGTTGTTATATAAGAAGAAATGAAATTGGAGGTATATTAACTTACAGGGTAATGTATTGCAGGCGCTGTCATTGCAAAACGAATGGAAACTGTCGAAACGCCTGTACGTTCAGCAGTTTCACTTGCAATAAGAATTAAATTTCTCGGGACTTTTATGTTTAGTGCATTTGAAAATATGCAGAACAGTTCGCCGTTCTTTGGTTCTAGGCAGCAGTACAATGTCCGATATAGGTACAGTGCCATCATTAATCATTATATAGCGACACACACTTCCTAGCACCACGGCAACACAGAGAACTAAAATTTTTTAACAGCTTTATGCATTGTAGCCTGATTGTGTGATAATATTTACAACAATGAGCAGTGGTATATTTAGCGTTCACTGTAGTGACGATCTAAAGAAATTAATATAACCTTCTTCTTACTCCTGATATTACATAAACATTTAAAACTTCCATGCAAAGGGATAAACTGTGTATGTTTTAAGTATCTTATCTACACACATTTCATTCATCTGCGTCCTCTTCCGAAGTGGGGCCGCCTCGTAACGCATAATTACGCTTCATGTTAGGGCTGTCCTGAAAGATCACTACACAAGTAGGGAACTCAGTTATGGCCCCGTGTGAGGAACCAGCCCGAAAATTCCGACTTCTTATGGGTTGGGCTGTTGGAAGTGAAAAACATTTTTCATGTAAGCCATAAGTGATTTGATGTTTTTACGACAGTGAATGTTCTTGATATACGAATAAATGTTTCTCAACAGGTACAAACACTGCGACGTTTGAACTAACGTCACGGTTGTCATCCCGTTTTTTTCGCGATTAACAAATAAGCATCGAATTTTCAGTCTGTCACAATTCTATATTTATAATTTCTTAGTAACTTATTTCGGTCTCCATTTGGACCATCATCAGGCTATTGTATAAAGCTTTTAAATTAAAGGTAAAGGCGTACACAAAAATACACCCCTCGTTTGTGGGACCTCAGAATCTCGAATCAAATACGGTAACTGTAATGAATGATTTGTGATTGTCAGATCTCAAAAACGAAGTGTATATTTTTGTGTACGATGGTACCCTTATTTTTAAAAGTTTTTTACAGTAGCCTTATGATAATCTAAATTAAGACTGAAGCTTGTAGTTCAGCCATAATAAGTACAGAGCTGCGTTATACTGACATTTGTAATGTTTATTTGTTGACGTTCGGACTGTTTGCGGCAAATATGAAGTATAGAGAATCTGTGTCTAAATAATAAGTTATTCATACAAATCAAACGAAGTAGCAACGTCAATAAGGTAACAGTTCATCAGTATATCTGTTGGAATAGAAATCTATGCAACAGGAAATGAAGCTTTATAATTTCTGCAGGAATTCTTTGCTAGTATTATCCGGAAGCTTGGTACTAAAGTCCGTAGACGATCGAAGCGTTGTTCTTGGTGACTGTGGGACCAAATTTGGGTCAGACTGTGCTGTGACCTTACACAGAGCACTGCAGTACACAACACATCGATCCGTTCCTCCTCTGAGGGTTCTGGGGCGCCGGCTGCGGTTCCATTCAGTCACTCAGCAATGGGTTCCCGTGTTCAGTTGAAATGTATACTGTTTGCCTCGTACTTACGATTAGCTGCATCAGATTTTCAGTTCGTACTAAGGATGGATTAACGATAGAGAAACATATAAGGACTGGAACCCCTCGTTATACCTTGTTTGGGCTCCTCTGTTGGTGCCCTTATTTCGTGTTAACACTACTTACATTTTCCCCAATGTATTCCTATTCCGATTCTAAAAAGTGCTTAGACAAACGCTAAGTGTACTACCACAAAAGCCGTTTTTGCTCTCCGTGCACGGACGTGCAGTTGACGTGGCAAGGCAGTTCACAGAGAACAACGCAAGTGATCAGACGCTTCTCGTCATTGTCACGTCCATGCACGGAAAATGAAACATTCTTCATGTTGCCCTAGAGAGAGTTACTCTTTTATGACTTTTTGCTATCAATTTAGGCCTGCGACTAATTTATTATCAAGGGGCAGTAATAACTCGCTAAATGACGAGCTGTGTCCTGAATGTTAGCGGATTTATTCTTGGCCATGTTGTTAGTGCTGTTTATAGGGACCAGTGCGCGTCTTGCGCCATTAGTTCTACAGGCTTTAACGTTGTTCTTTCATCTGTGGCAGTGGCTAACGTACAGGCCCTTTACTAAGTGAAAACGACCTGAATCTAAGTTTATTATTCCCAAAAATATATACAGTACCAAAATATCACTTTTTCTCCTTACTTAATAAAAATTCAGCGCGACTTCTTATTTTCTTTATCATACCCTACGCAAATTGACCTGATGTCTGTGATTAAAGCAGTGTCTTGCTGTCGGGGATAATGCACTTAAGATTAATTTTCTCGTGTGTCTAAACACGGGGCGATCAGATTTTACACTTCAGAAGAGCTGAAATTTTCATGAATTCTTGATTTCTTCTTCACGAATGTAGTCGTCAGTATCACATTAAGTCACTTCCTGAGCCTATGTGGGCAGGATATCAAATGTGGATCTGCAGATCATAAAGAGAAAAAAATTCCAGTGCCTCTACCAATGAAACGAAATTATGCCATTCATTTTGCAACAGATAAGTTTCTTTCAGCTAATACTATATTTAAACGACTGGTTATAGACGTCTGTTGATGCGTGAAGGGAAAACAACTAGACAGCCGGAAGGTCTCGGCCGTGAGTAATGGTCAGTGAACAGATTCATTTTCCAGCAGTATTTGCCTTCGCCACAATATCACTCTGTATACGTTTGATAGTTCCTGGGTGAATCTGGAAGGTTAAAACCATCTGAATAGGTTGGTGAACATAAATGTTTCCGGCGACGCGCTGAGAGTCGCAGTCTATCACAGTTCCAAAAAAGATTTTCAGTTTTATAATGCTGCATTCCCTTTGAGATCTGCGCGCTTCTGGGATATTATGCATCTTCGAGTGGTAATCCTTTACCGGCGTTTCGGGACAACCTAGCGGTCCCATCTTCAAGGGTCGGAGCTTCTTGACCCATGAAGATGAATCCCTATATATTGTTCCGAGTCGTCGGTAAAGGATTATCACAAGACGCTGCGAAGTATCTCAGAAGAGCGCATATCTCATCAAAATCGCGGCGGAATCCCCAAATCATGGAATGCATTCTGTTTGTTTTAGCAGAGTTTTATTTCTTATAAACATCACATAATCATTAAAAGCCTCTCATGTTTTTGGCGTGATCTGTTCCACAACACTTTTCAGCATAGTATGATCATCAGCCTAGATACCAATAAGCTTTACACTGAACAATACTCCGTAGAAACTGGTAGAGTAAAAAAAATCATTTGTAAGAAGATTAAAAGTTTATCAAATCTGACCCTTCTTTAAGAATCTTAAAAAATGGGACTGATGTTAAGTTACAAAGAAACCGATAAAGAATAGAAAGCAAATATTACAGCGTATGAGTACCCATTCATACCGTTTTTCTCCATACGTAATTGAATTGTGTGTTATAATAAATATTAACTGATAATGTAATAATCATTCATATGTAAAATATTAAGAATATTTTAATAAGTTACATGAAATGGACTGGACTGGCATTTTGTGTCATAATATTATTTGAGATTAGACAGTCTTTCAGTGTATTTACGTAGAGAAGGGTCATGCAATGTACTGCGGAAATAATTTTGCGAACGTTTCTTCCTTTTTGTGTGTAGGCCATCAAGCTATCATATAGTGTACGTTATGTTTTAGATAGTCTGTCTTGCGAATAAATGCAGATTTTGCTGGTTTATATGGCTTCTTAGTGGCAAGCAGCAAGCTAGATACAGGTGTTACTTGTCAACACCACTAACAACATGGAGTTCTGCTTAAGAAACTGACCTTCATTTGGTAAGGAATTTTCTCTTCTTGTAAAAAAAAAATGCCCACTCCTGGATCCTGTCCTGAGGCAGTTGAATCAAATATGCATTCTTCAACCAATTTAATATTATCATAATATGAAACTAGGTCTTCCAAATGTTATTTCTCGAAGGTTGTCCGAAAAATGCTACTTGTAGACACGACACGATTTAAATTTGTAATTAATTCGTTCAAAATTTTAGTAATCAATTTATGTTGTGTAGAAAAATACGAATCTCTTTTACTTTATTTCGTTGTTTATATACTCAGTAATTGTCACTAATCACACATAACGTGCGGCTGTCACCATTTAGAGTGAAGATGCAGGGTTAGTGGAAGGTGTGTATATAGCACATGCCCTCGTAGATCGATGCTGAGAATGTACGCGGTCACACCTCTTTTCATGTTACCGTTTATATCACCTGTCCTATTTAATCTGTAGGCGATAATGTGTAGAGTTTATAATATCCTTAATTTGTCCTTCACACTCCTTTAAGTTGCAAACTAATAACGGTAGCATGTAAACGTAGACAGGTGTTGTTTACTTAGGAAGGGAATCTCGGAAACATTGTTAGTTTTGCTATTGCATGCCTGTTGGTTTCGACTCTGAGTCAGTTTATTTTCCATTCTTTCCCACATGGTAAGTCACCGGTACTATGACAACAATGAGTACAATGGAGCCATCTTGTATGGTGGTAACGCTACAGCCGTGTATTTGGGTCGTTTTATGTTCGAATCACCGTCCGGACACCGATTGTCCTGACTGAGGCGTTTAGTGGGGTTTCTCAGTACCTAAAGCAAATTTCAGGGTAGTAGCTTGGCGATGACGTGGTCTGTGATGCAAAATCCTTTGTCGTTCATCATTCGACGTTATACAGTCTAGATACTGGTACCGCTCTACATAAAGCAGATAAAGATATTGCGTACTGCTTTGATCGTTAAGTGAACGTTTACCTAAGTGGTAATTTAATGCATGCCCCTTTGTTCGAATGCTAGCATAATTGCAAGTTACAAGCTCAAGATATCGTTGACTGTCTTGTATATATCACAAAGGAGGCATATAAGTAAACAAGTAGTTCCTTCATTATGGCACAGGGGCTTAACTGACATTTGTTCGTGTAATTAGGGGATAAAATTGGGATATCCTATGAGAAGTAGAATTTTAGAAATGGGGATGAAGAACCTAGAGGAACGTCCACGAACTCTAGGCAGTACTTCCGCACTCCCTTTACCAATTAAGTAGTTTGGTTAACAGTACGGATTTCACTTGCCTTTTAACATGAACGTCTATTTATTTTATACACAGAGGGTATTTATGGATTTCGATTGAGTATGAATAAATTGTTTCCTTGAACGCATAACTGATTGGTCCTTGTAATGGAGGCAGTTTGTTCTGTGCTAGATATTAATGGAGACGACGGAGTAGTAAATATCGTGATTTTATTAGGAGTTCTGCTGGGTTAGTAATAGGAAACACGAAGACAACAATCGGCAACAGATGATTTACATTTTTGTAGGCACGTGTAAAAAATGCGGTAGCTGGCGGTAGTGTGGTTATGGAGGAACTTACGTCGCTTATAGCCTCCATGTAAGCTTCTGGGTACTGAAGGCGAAAGGCGATGAATTCTTAAGGAACAAATGATCACGAAAAACCACAATTGTTACTGATACTGCAGTACAGATTTTTTATGTAAGGGCATGGCAGTTATACCAGTGTCATGCTGAGCATTCTGTCCACTTTATCAATAAAAATGGTTTGTGCCTAAATGCGTATGTAATTAGGAGTTTAAAATACCCTCAAACTATATCAGAATTTGTATTTTTTTCAAAAATTAATTTTCCATCCAAAAACATCATAATTCGTTTCATTCGTCTTCACATAAGCTTCCGGTGTCATTGTAATGTCATCTGTGTTCTGCTGTTGTCACATTTTATTGCTCTGAAACATTGACCTACAAAAGCAAAGGAGTGTATTTTACTTTCAGTATGTGCAGAACTCTTAAGTTAGCTGAACTTTCAAAGTGAAATACATGCCAAATTTATTTCTCCTAAGTGTGAGATCTAACTGTGTTTTATCGGTTTGTGGGCCATTCAGGTGTTTGTGTTTACAAGTAATGTAACGTCAATCTGACGAATTCGTTACATCATCACACATGGGCCTGTTGCACTTTGTCACAAAATTCCACTGCTAATGGTTGAGTTGTTTCTCCCACACAGTTATTTAAAGTACTGTAGTTTGTAATTAATTAAACTTAAATTAAAGCCATTGGTTGAAACAGCTGGTTACAGAATGACTGTTTTATTTAAATCGCACCGCGTGTAGTGATTGCTTATAATTATCGTGTTGTTGCATTAATCCTGATTGCCATGAAGTGTGTCAATTCCTGTCCCTCGAGTGCGAACAAACTTTATGTGTGTGTGTGTGTGTGTGTGTGTGTGTGTGTGTGTGTGTGTGTATGTCGCTGGTTACACTTTGTCCGTAACGTTAAAAACTCTGCTTTGTGGTCGATACATTAGTGAAAGCAAAGTAAATAGACAGCTATTCAAAATACACTTTTAGTGTACGTGTTTGACATGTTTCTATTTATCCTATGCGTTTGGTTATGAATTTATGATTCCAAAGTTTTGATAGAAAAGCAGGTGTCACTGAAATATTTTGATTTGGCGCAGTGGGCATACTGAGGTAGTGTAAAGAGTATGGAGAGAATGCTTCGTGTTTTGTGAAACTGTACAATTGTGCGGACATGTAAATCATGACAAGCGGTGATTTAGATTTGCATGGCCCTGAAAATGATTTACATTGTAGTTTATATAAAGGCAAAATTACCGACTGATTTATGGCGACATTTTAATGCTGGAGACGGCAAAGGGAAAGAAAACGGTTGAGAAGAGCGTAATTCCTGAAGTTCTAAATCCCACGTGCGCGCCTCTCAAACAATGAGCACTGAAATATTTTAGATTTAGTACGAATATTTACCTAGGAAACTTTAAAGAAAAACACAAGAATTTCATTCCACCACAAACTGCTGTTTTTACCAAAGAAAATCTGTGTATTTTGTTGCGTGCTTTTTCCCTGTTAGTTATGTAAGGACATTGTACGCAGAGACAAGTGAGGTATGTGGTATATAAACAAAGCGCATGGGAGATAAGGCAATTCATACAAATTTCTAGCCGAAGAACTTAAAGAAAGGAGGCCATTTTGGGAACCTGGACTTATATGTGTGGATAATATCACAAGGCACTTTAAAGACATTTGGTTTAGGATCTTGGATTTAATTTAACTAGCTAGGGTTGCGGTCCAAGTTCGGGAAGTTGTGAATGTGGTAATGCATTTTATTTAACTGTATTGAAAGGCCTAAGCCATTATTTCGCCGACCCCAGTGGCCGCGCGGTCTAAGGTGTGGGTCTGCGGCCGTTCGTTTGCTGGGATTTTGGGTTCCAATCCCTCTGGAGGCGTAGATGTCTGTCTCTTATGAGTGTTGTCACATAGAGATCTCTGCCTCGGGCTGATCACCCCTCTAGAGCAGTCCTACTGAGTGTTGTGTGCCTGAGTGTGACGGTGAAGCCGCGACAATGAGGAGGCCCTGGCGCGCTACGGGCTCTTGCGCCATTGGAAAAAATCCTTTATTTCAGTGTGAGGTTTAATGCATTTTCATTGCCTTAACTAAAACTGAACAATGTAGTTATATTTTTTATGCGTTTAACGAATTTGGAAGTGTATGAAAATGAAACTCGGGGGGAAGATAGCGAGTTTGCATATTTACGGTGTTCGTTACAGTGTCAAGAATGCTTGAGTTGTGTTTCGTAACTTAGCTGTAACAGCCTCTTCCTATCCACTTCAGCCCTACTCATAATTTACAAGATGATTTAACAGCGTTATCTCACTTAAGCACTCAAACGGAAGCACCATTTACACTTTCAGTGTTGGCACCAATGTGTAAAGATGTTGAAAGGTACCCGTCGACCTCCATTCTGCATAAGTGGAATTCATTTAAGTATTTCAGAGTGATAGCAATGAGTGGCATCGTTTTGGCTTTGTGAGTAGTAGCTCAAAATCACAGCTGTTTGTCATTTGTTTGTTCTCATACTTGTGCACCTTAGTGCGAGTGTTAATCTCAACATTGTTTAAAGCAAATGCTGGACTTGATAATAAAGGTCGACTGTAAAAACAAGAGCAGAAAACAGGCTTCTGGAGAGTTCTCACCATGATATCCCGTAAACAAGTATACTTACGGGTTATTTAGTAGCTTTAATAATATAGTTCCCTAAAGTAATCTGCCACTTTACAGAAATGTGTCACGTGAAACGATATACCATCTTCCCCACTACCTTTCCACAGTTCTGCCACACAATGATCCACCAACCTACCGTCTCCTTTTTTTTTTTTCAAAAATCTGTGTCATATAAAATGAGCTGCCATCTTACCGTGACACTTTTTCTGAATTCTGTTTTATATAACACTATCTGACACTGTCTCATCTCCACTTTTTCAGAGTTCTGTGTCGTGTATAGATGTCACTTCAACGCTTCACGTCTTTCGACTGGTGCAACACATTATGTGAATGTGTCATGTCGGTGCCTCAGTTTTTCAGGACGCTGAATCGCGTTAAATTATCCGTTATTTAAATAACACTCTCGTATTTTCTGGTAGTCCATTCCACTTATTTGATCATTCTGTTCCTGCATACAAACCTTTGGAGTTTGCCATTAAAAGCTTGCCTTTTTCTTTGTGTTCTCGAACATGATAGTTTTCTTTATTGAACTGTAAAGAATATTTCAGGTTAACATATGTCGGCAGTATTGCACATCTTTTGCTTGTTCGTTTTCCTGGCATATTCATGTATTCTTACTTGAACGAAATAAAACATACCCGAACGCTGCATTTGACAGGAATAGAGCACGCCAGTCGTTTATTTGGAACAAAGTTCTTTAAAAAGTGGAGCGAAAACGCAAGGGAACGTTAGATGAAGGAGGTACTAAATATCCGCAATGCGTAGCAGAATTTATGGTTTTACCAACAATAAACAAAACAATTTTATATTGCAGTGTCAAGGTCTGATTTGGTAGAGGACAGTCCTTCTTTAGAAGCTAACAGCGGGCCATCCTGTCAATAAATTACCCGCCTTTTAAGGGATTCGAATATCCATTAGTGTGTTTTCTACTCGTCCGTATGCAGAGCACGGTAAATTCAGTCCACAACCCTTCTGTTTCCTTAACACCAATTTAAATTTACACTTTCTGAAAGGTCTATTCTTTTCAGGGTTTTTGACCAAATTTTCTGTGTATTTATTATTCATTCCTTACGTGCTAAATGTCGCATCCATTTAGTCCTTCTTAACGTTTTCTTCCTTATAATATTTGCGGAAGTATACGGTTTATGAAGTTTTGCGTCACAGAGTTTTCTCATTCTTCATTTTTAATTACTCTTCCTTATAACTAAATATTTTACCCACCCTCTCATTATTAAAGGACTTCACTCTTTCATCTATTCTCGAAGTCAGAGGCCAGATTCAGCTGATCAGAAAGTACAGGTAAAATTATAAATTTGTTGCTTTCAGTGTGTGCTTTGTTAGGGTTAGCATTTTTTTTTTGATTCGGAACGGCAATAAAGTACCCAAGTTTAGTAGAAAAGCGTTTTTACTAGGTGACAAAATTGACATTATGAAGTGACTTGTAGCAAAACGTTCACCGCATTTAAACCCAATTAATTTTTGCATTAATGTCAGCTTGATTTGTTACCAACGGTTTGAAATTTAGCACATTTTCTAAGAATCTAAAGGCTGTTTTTAAATTATGACTTTGTTTTTTTTTGTGACGAGGCACGAACATGCAAGTTGCTTAGTTTTCCGTACCTTTACTTCCCGAACATCTTGCAGGTAGGATTTTATTGTAGGCATTTATTACTGCACTCATTTTCATGTTGCATTTTTTCTGACACTACTGCAGGAACGTTACAGGAAACTCCTCCCCCTCCCAGAATAAAATTATGATTAAGTGAACAGCTTTCAACCAGACGTCTATTCTGTGAAATTTCTCCAACACCGAACCCACTGAAAATCGACGAACTGTGAAGCAGTTCATGCTGATCTACGAGAAGGTCTCGAACTGCGCCTGTATGACAATGTGCAGGCTTCCTGCTTTGCACTGCTGCCAGAGAAGTTGCCGCAGTGTCATGGCTGCGAGCCTTAAGGTTGGCGCAGCTCTGTTGCTGAAGATGCGAGTCTTTTGCGATGTTACGCCGTTTCGACTGGTGAACAGTTACAGACGTTTCGAGGGATTGTAGTGCCTTACGCGAATGTTTGTAACGTTGTTAATTATTTACCACTCGACACGGCGCAACGAACCGTAGTACTTGAATCTTAATTGCCATGGCTCTTAATGCAATGGCAGTCCGAGGAACACAGCTATTAAAACACCTAAGGTACTGGCACAATATTGAGACCTTAGACTATTTCCTAATTGAATTCAGGCAGTTGACAGCATGCAGGGTCACATTTTATAGCCAAAAGTTCCTATTACAATGTATGTGGTAAGTACATAAGCATTCTACTTTGCGCACAGGAAAATTTATATGTAATTGTTTTGCGCTTCCTTTTATTCCATGTAAATTGCGTTGAATACCACTTCTTGAACGTAACATCCACTTCTAATGAGGAGGATTGTGACAACCTTGAAATTTCCTGAAAACAGTATTTTATCTCAGTATTTCTTTTACGTTTCTTGTGTACTACCCCCTCCCATTTTTCTTGGTCTTATCACCATCGCAACATTTGTTGGCCAACAGGCAACGTAAGGCTACTTACTGTCCTGGTTTATCGATGATCTTGTCACTCCCAGTGTTTTAGACATCTTTTTAGCAGTTTTCTCATAGATTATTAGCCCGTGTCCTCACACAAGTACAGTGTGTGTTTTACAAAACTGCATTTTGTGTCCCCATATAACTTTTGTCTGGGTCCTCACACAACCTCTCTGTGTGTTCTAACATAACTTCCGTCTGTCTCAACACGACTTCTGTCTCTCTGTCCACAAAACTTGTGTCTGTGCCCCCACACAACGTCTTTGTCCTTACACAGCTCCAGTCTGTGTCCCCACACAACTCCAGTCTGCGTCCCCACACAACTCCAGTCTGTGTCCCCAAAAGCTCCAGTCTGTGCCCCTCACAACGTCTTTGTCCCCACACAACTCCAGTCTGTATCCCCACAAAACTCCAGTCTGTGTCCCCACACAACTCCAGTCTGTGCCCTCCACAACGTCTTTGTCGCCACAACTCCAGTCTGTCCCCACACAACTCCAATCTGTCCCCACACAACTCCAGTCTGTGTTCCCACACAACTCCAGTCTGTGTCCCCACACAACTCCAGTCTGTGTCCCCACACAGCTCCAGTCTGTGTTTCCACACACTGTCTCCTCTGACTGTACAAGACGGAATGTAAAGTAAAAGAATATGATTTGCGAAAGAGAATAAACACAAAAGATCTCAGGATTGGCTAATATTTGGTGCTCTCTTCGTATTGGACTTCAAGTTCTGAATCCCCAGAAGCATTTATTTTGTTTTTTCTATGGTATTCCTCCCTTAGACGTGCAAAATAAATGTTACTTTCTGTAACGATGTGCTATAAGTACTTATGCAGAAAATAGATATCCATTAAATGCCGAAGGTTTTAAACTAAATAAGCAAAAATATTTTGTATTAAACCCAGAATTTAAAACTTCTGTAGAATTTCTGAAAAAATAAGAAAGTACTAGAACAAGACTTGTTTTGGCAAATTATTTTATACAAGCCCTAGAAACTGAATATAAAGCACTGACACATATTTTTGTACACTCTGCAAGACATAAGGATTTTGGTAGATTGCAGGAATTGAGTCAGCATAAATGCATCCTACTTTTATTAGGAGAGCTTCTGATTTCTCTCCTGAAACGAATGCCACTGTTCTAAATCCATCCTTATGAATCCCACTTCATGACATTTTCCCAGTCATCTTGTTTGAATTTTTTTTATGACCTGTGATGTTAATTCTGTGTGGTAAGTTCATGGCTCGGGGCATTATCTGACCAGTAGCATGTATTCGAATGTTCAAGTGATTTCCGATGATGTTAATGGGACCCCAAATTCCATAACTTATCACCTTGAATGTTTTTATGAAATTCAACTAAATTCCCAGCAGTTTACATGTGTATCCCAAAGCGTCTCATTCTAGTATCCCACTTAATAGAAAATCTGCATGTAGTGTTGTCAAATTGCCTGTCAGTCCATCACCGATTCATAATTTGTCATGCATTCTGACTTATAGTTCCGAATCACCTTTGCTTTAAATGGTGTCGCCAGTTCATTGCTGTGGCAAGACGTGCTTGAAAAACAGAGCAGCTGGTATAATTTTTAAACTTCCAGAATTTTTCATTTAGCACGATATTTAATTTTTACCTGGTACATAAAACCGTAAAATTGTAAGTAAAATTTTGGGACGTGGTTGAGTCATTATTATTATTATTATTATTATTATTATTATTTGATGGATTTCATACCACAATTCACTAGATTGTTTTACCCTAGTACACTGCCGAAATATGAAAGCTTTTTCTCCCACATATGTGATAAAAATGTGTTTTTTATAATATATGAATTTCGTTGCCGGTTTCTATTTGCCTTAAAACTGAAGTCATGAAATGGTTTACTTTAACTGGGGTAACTGTGACAATCAACAATGTAATAGTTCCATATGTGTTCATCACAGCACTGTCCTACTGGTCAGTGTATTTGTAGACAGACCTCCTCGGCCCAAGGCGCTGAAAATAGTGGCTCTATTTCTGAGCTCCCGTTCCGACCACTGCAGAACAGCTACGTGCTGCAACCAATAGAGGGGCCAGTGGCGGCCTCATAAAAAATTAATTGCTGAAATTTGAAACTTTTTCTTCACGCCGTAAGATTACTCTTTTTTCTTCACAGGCCTCGTTTCGACGTAATTTAAGGTTCCTTTTCGGAAAGGAGACTCATCCTCATTTGACGACACTTAATAACTTAAGTCTAGCAAGGAACGACACATCATTAGGAAATCCAATAGATTTTAATAGCGGTGGAGTAACTGTCTAACCCTAGAGAGATATGTGTCTGTATTATAGCCCCAGCAGTTAATTATAAAGTGATTTTGTCCCTTCAGCCAAGCTTCGGAATAATGGCCGTATTAAAATCAGTCACAGTTACTTTCTTATTTCTCCATTTATTTTATTACTCAGTCCCTCAATTTCTTTCGGCTCTGCGTGAAATAGGATACAAATAGCTGTAGAAATAAATGTGAACCTGTGAGAAATTTTGTATACATTCCGTTTAGACAGACCAAAAGTGTTTCTGGGTCGGAATTACCGAAGCAAATATGACAAGAAATACCAACCAATGACACTACTGAGAGAGGTGTTTGTGGATTAAATATCCAGCATATTTCGGCGGCCCGTTATCAACAAGTGTCGTATGACAGCATACGAAATGCTTTATAGACCACACCGTTTAGGTCGAGATAAAACATGAAACGTCGAAAGCTATAAAATAGTTTATAAACAAGTTTCTAAAAAGGCGTGTGAAACAGCAGCGTTGTAATTTGATTGTGCAATAATCATCAACATTTTATGATACATGTATGTGTATATCTGTATGTATAAAACCTTGTCGTGGCGTATAGGTATATGACTTTTGAATAAGCAGTTAGGTAATAACTGTTCCATGTACGTTTTTGAAAACTTAATATGTAATATTTTACAACTGTATCCATTTTCTCTTTTATCTCAGCCTAAATGGTATGATCTATAAATCATTACACGATCCCCGATAATGGCTACTCGCCGAAATATGTTCCATCTTTTATTAAATACAAACGTTTCTTCATAGTGCACTTTGTGTGTATTTCTGTATTATATCACTTTTGTACACGGTCGCCATGTTTTATGAAGTACCGACCCAATTTTTTTACTTACGTAGACGTATATGAGGCGTTCATAGTGGATTTAATCTGGGCCTTTGTCTTATTGTTAATAAAAGTGTTGTTTGGGGCTGAATCAGAGGAAGAGGCTCTGAAAAGCGCAGGCAGTTGACTCTTAGGGTTAAGGAATGGGAAGCGTAAGGGACCGTAGAAGAGGCACGAAGTCGCTGCGTAACGCAGTATCATCTCGTCACTAACACAAAGCTTATTTACTGCGAAAACATACTGATTGCTCAGGTAGTGTGTTACTTGTTAATTCAGCGACACTGTATCGACTGAAGTGTCTTATGGCGTCTGAAGAGGCGATATGAAGTTTGTGAAGGTCTGATTTTAATTGTGAGAGATAAATAATTGGTCATGCTTTCTTCTTATTTCGAGATAGTAACTAGTTATTCGCCTGGAAGAACCGATAAGCACAGTAGAGTGCCATGAAGATAGTCAGTGTTCTCAGCTCTTGAACAGAGTACCTTCTGAATAAAAGTCAAACTCGTCCTTGCTGATCCTATCCTTTCGGTAGTATGGACACTTTGACAGTGATTTGCCTGTGTGGTGGACTTGCATGTTCTTCCAGGTCACAGACGATGACGCCCAGCTGTTGCTCTGCAGTCGACCTGACCTTTGCCTCGCAGCCTGCCCTGCTCTGTATAAAGGTGTTGAAAACATCGGTTGCTGCAGCAGGAAAAGATTCCAAATTTGATTTGGCACATAGACCGGGCCCCACCAATTTCCGTAAGGAAGGGGGGAAGTACTTGGCCGAACTTATCCAGTGAACTTGGAGTGATTGTCGCATTGAAGGCCTCCTGAGATCGCTGTATGTGACAACAATCAATTTGTTTCTCTCGGAGATTTGTTGCGGACAATTTTCGTGTCCTTCTATTGCCGACCACATTAGAAGAGCTCAAGATAGAGGCAGCCAGGTTCCTGCGCAGAGACATTGACCACTCTCTTCTCCAAAATGTTGAGAGGCACTTAAATATGTTTGAGATTTTTGGAGCCACTTTTGGAACTGACCTTGAACATGTTAGTTTCTGATGGCATTCTTATTTAATATGTTAGGTGGTTTTTGTTTCTTACCTTTGTTAATAAGCGCTTTGGGTAATACAAGTATAAAATGGGTAATATATATGACACATTTTTTATTTTAAGTTGAACGTTGTTATTACTCTCGGGAAGAATTTTCGTACTTTATACACTGTGCTCAAATGATAATATAGACAGGAATTCGTTACTCCTACCAATAGTAAAAATGTAACAGGAAAATATTTTCCTGTTACATTTTTATTATGGCCTGATGATGACCACTTAGTTGGTGGAAACATGTTGTCATTTAATTTTTGATAAATTAAGAATAAGTTGTGAAGAAGGCATTCATTACATTTGTATTCCCAGTACTCACAACGGTATGGACACTGCAAAGAATGCGTAAGTAATTTATAAAGTACTTATTTCCGGGCAGTTGAAGAGCACAGATGTTTTTTACAAGAACGAGAACACACTTAAAAAGCCGAGATGAAGCCTAATTAATAATAATAATAATAATAATAATAATTTGAAAAGGACAAAAGTAATCAGCGGAGGAAAGCAATTATTTTGTTAACAGTTTGCCATTCACTTAGTTGAAATTAACATCAATTCTTACGCTCTCTCTATTAGTATTTTGTAAATTACGTACTTGAAGCGTAAGAAGATTACATATGGTAAGCAAAACTTTCACCCAGTATAGGAAAACTCGAGTATTTTATTGAATAAGACCTTTGCCCTCAACGGTGACACCCACACCATATACCAAATCACAGACTGCATCCTCCCCTATCTTTACATCTCTTCGTGCAGGGAGTCGAATTCCGCTAAGCGTGCTGATGTTCGCTTGCTGTCTGTGTTGAGTAATTACGTAGCAACTTTTTCGAGTTTCTTTGACGTTCGCCATAATAATCATGGAAACAACTAACGAATAAATAAGAGATTATGGTGATTCCAGATACCTCGGGATTTTGTTACTATGGGTAAAGCACTTGCCAGAGAGTTTTGCTGAATGCGTTTTTTATCGGACCACCGCTCCAGCAACGAACTTAACACCGAATAACTATTCTAGTGTCCGTGTATATTTTCGTAAGTCTGAGTAGTCTTCATCTTCGTAGCTGTAAAACTCCCTATTAAATAATTAAACTCTTTACATAAGTCTGTAGTTACCCTGTACTAGCTTAACCCCAGGGTGGACTGGATGGTTGTGAGTCTGAACTGATCGTGACTGACATCTTAGGTGAAATGTTATTTATTTCAGTAAGTAGGCCTACCTCCTTGTTAAATTTAGCACTCTAAAACGGAAAAGTCAGTTCCTTGATTAAGCGTCGATACAATAGGAACAGGCAAGTGAAATAGCTCTTATCAGTTCAGCTGGACAGAAGCATATATCACTAAAACTTGGATATGAGTTGTCTCTTTCGCGTAGGCTTCTAGACGTGCGCTGTATAGCATAGAATATTGTGATCACAGCAGTATATCCTTGCCTTCCGCGAAACTAGTCTCTGTCGTACAAATGTTCAAGGAATATATACGATTTGCTAAAAAAGTTTTTGGTTGTGGCTATTTTCATTTATGACAGAGGTGCAAATATTAACTTGTACAACTTATTTTCAAACTTCAGGAAAGCTCACATGTGAATTTATTTTTGATGGTACTTGTTTTTCGTGGAACTGAATATGAGACATCTGTTGTGCACTGAAATTTTCAGTACGTGTACTTGTGACAGTGTTTTAAAAATTCTGTTACGGTTGCATTCGCCATACATCCTTCGTAACGGATTCTGCAGTGAATAACTGTGTGCCCCATTTTTCTGCATGCCAAGCGAGTCAGAGTCGCTAGCTCAAAATGTGACGAAGAGTGCGGTAAAGGAACTGACAGTGTCCCTTTTCCGATAACGAGAATAATTTGGCTGCTAGTCAAGTATCAGCAAATATTCCGATTAATGAACCCTGCGAAGATGAAATGTAACCTGAATTATATTTAAAGGTCAAACTCGTACCGCACAGTAAACAAACCGCCTCGGTTATAAAAAGTTAATGCTGGGTAGGGGAAAAAAAATCCTAACTGGTTCTGAGATCCATGTAAAACGTATAAATACACTGTAAGGACGAAAAGTAAAATTTTAATGTTAAACCACTGTGCTTTAAAGAGTTAAGCAGTTTCAGAAAATTCGACGGGGATGTCATAAATATGCCTTTCAGTTTCTGTCATTTTATTGATAATTATTCACCGCAAAGTGTTCTGACACTGAGACAACCCTAGTGCTGTTCTGGGGTTTCGGAACATGTGGAAATGGGTTGTGTTGTAGAAGTTTCGAAGGAATTTTTTGCCGCCATCTCCCGAGTAGAAGCCTTTAGATTGCAGGCTACTTAAGCTGCCACTCAGACATACGGAAGGAGGAAACTGAATATTTTTCAGTCTTATTCAGGCATCAACTCCTTTTCCCCTTCCTGTGTGCCAGAGGGACCGCTTGCCTATGTAACCTGTGGTCTTGCAGTCTGTACTTACTTCAGTCCTGAAAATGAAGTAACTTGCCAAGAAACGTCGGAAACACGCATATTGATTTACTTTGCGGAAATTCCAAAACTAGATTAATATTAACAGCGAATCACCGTGACAGCTTACAGTACATTATTACTGAGACTATGTAACGAAAAATAAAGTCAGTGAAACCAGCTGATATAGCTCTACACATATCTTGCCAATTTCATGACACTTTATGACCATGTATATTACGTAAATAACGTAGACAATAATATCAATGTACACCGTAAGAAGTAGATTTACTCTAAGTCAGAGATTCTACGTGTCTCGCTAGCCACCACTATCCGGGATCGTATATCCTTGTATGAAAGACTGTTAAAGACCATAAAATAAGCGGACTTAAAAATGAAATTTAAAGTTAAAATATAAACTTTCAAAGTATATAAAGGCCATCAGTTACGTATGAGTTATATACAATTTATGCTACGTACGTAACGAACCTACTTGTATGGTATAGACACTAAGTGCTTGTATATTGGCTGTGCTATGCGTGATAGGATTAGAAGGGTACTGTGGGTCTTCAGCTGCTGTTTCTGCAACGTGGATCAGTTTCTTCCTGTAGATCGAAGTCGGATGTAAAGGTTGTGTGATTACTGTTGTTGAAACGGTCTTATACATAAAAGTGGTCGACCACTTATGTCTTCTTGCCACATGGTTTGAAATCAGAAGCTGTTTATCTAGGTTTATATAACGTATAACTAATCAGCAGAATGTGAAGGTTCAACATGACTAGTACCAAACCCTGCCATTGGCACACTCCATTCTCCCACCCACCTCCCATTCTCACGAGATAAAGAAGTCACTCTTATTTCGTCTTCTCGGTATTTGAAGTGGAACTTTGCCAGTAGAATTTCCCGCCAAAATTCTCGACATATTCTGTCACATCAGACCTCATCAACACTTCCAATCGACCGGAGACTTAGTTTCCCTATACATACATTTTGCTTTCGAAAGCTTGTAATTTTGTTGCTGCTTCGGAAAAAACAGGGTTTCTCAACCATTTTGAGAGTTATTGTTTCGTATGTCCTCATCTCTAGCGCTAGGTAAAGCAGACGCTGAAACTCTTGTCGAAAACAAAGGCAGCAGACACTTCCTCCATATACAAAAGCTATCCCTTCGCAGACCAGGAGAGGTCCTTAGGGCTCCCGGAAGTTCCAAATTTCTAGACAGTAGGCACATGCAGGTGGTAAGGTTGTCAGGCCTACGCACCGTTCGCATTTACCCCCAGGGGATATCCCTGCCACTCATTTCTTTTAGAGGCTGCGTCCGCCCCAGGGCCGCAGTGGGGCCGGAAGGTTTAATGACTCCATCGGGATTCGAATGCGTGACCTTCCGGATTGTAGCGCAGTGGCTTAACCAACTGTGCCACCCCGTGCCTCCAAAGGTAGAGCAATCCCGTTACAGGCCTGGAGAGGCCCTTAGGGCTGGCGAAGGTTGAGGCTCCCAGAATTTCTAGACAATCGGCGCTTGAACATGATAAGGTCAGCTCTACGCACCGGCCGCCTTTACCTCCAGGAGATATTCCTGGTACTCATTTCTGTTACAGGCTGGGTCGACTCTAGGCACATAGTGAGGCCGGAAGGATTATGTCAATGAAAAATCTCACTGATTTCATCAGGAATCAAACACGCGACATTCTGGCTTCCTCAGTATATTCTTTGCCTAATTTTGTTACGAACCTCTTTTATGTTTTTTGATGTTGTTTCAAAATGTTTAACTCTTGAACCACTTTCAAATGATTTATAATATGTAATTATAATGCTTTTTTTTCAGATTTTTTAGTGACCATGTTCACACATTAATTTTAATCATATTTAGTTACTGCAGGCCTTATTTATTTTTTGTTGCGTGTGAATATTTCTATCTTAATCACTTACGGTACGCATGTCCCCCCTTCAACAAATTCATGTGACTGATACATTTACACATTTCCCCTCCCAGGAAGAAGTTGCCATCCTCACATTACGTGTAGCCTATATTTGTGTTTTGCCGCAACAACTCCTGCAGCTGTAATTATATTTTCATTTTGTCATAGAATTCCAAAGCGAAGCTGTTGTCTTTCAGAGCCTTCAGAGTAACAGCTGCCAGTTTCATTTCAAGTGACGTACGAGTGGAGAATCCGTTTCTTTTTAGAAAATCGCTCTTTGGCAATGGGATATGCAGCAGATGTTCACATAGAAAGCTGGGGGAATAACCAAGTTAACCGTCTTTTATTGCAATAAAGTGACTGATTTTTTTCAGAGAGCTTCGTAGGCGAAGTAAAACAAACACACGCAGGAACCCTACGGTCGTCGTTAAAACAATGTTTATTTAAAGAGGGACCAACTTAAATCTGTATCACACTTTATCTGCAGTCCCCGTTACCTTGCATCGCGCACTGTGCCAAAGTCGGTGAACAATGCAGATATTTCCATCGCCCCATGCTACAAACTATCGAAACAACTCCATGGAGCACAGGGAGGTTCTATAAGCTGATAGTTACTCATCTGATCAAAGCATTTTTCTTGTGGTATGCAGCTCGCTGTATCATCACCGTGTTCACAATGGCCAGCCACTTTTTTCTACCCATTTTCAGATAAATCCGTCCCATTTAATTATGATCCACATGTTATCCTTCCATCGCATAGGTCTTCCAAGTGTTTCCTTTCCGTCACGGTTTCCTACCACAAATTTGTAGACATGTCTGTTCTCCCCGATGCTTGCTGTTTGTCTCGCCCATTCCATCCTCCTTGCTGTTATCAGTCTAATAGGAATGTCGAAGTCTACGAACCGTGGAACTGCTCGTTATGCAGTTTATGCAGCCTACTTTTAATTCCTGTCGCTTGGGGCCTGATATTTTAGAAAGAGTTCGTCAAATTTCGAGGTCCTATGTTACATTGTGTAATACGGTAGATTTGTTTTATAGTGTAGTGATTCTACCGCCTCACCCAAGCCCCAGGTGGAGGGCCGCCAATTGTCGGCTACTCGCGAATGCTTTTTTTAGTATATTCGTATCTACCTTCATATATGGAGACGGTCTGTTATTCCTTTCAATATATTCGCATCTACATTCATATATGGAGACGGTATGTTATTCCTTTCAATATATTCGCATCTACATTCATATATGGAGACGGTCTGTTATTCGTTTCAATATATTCGCATCTACTTCCATGTATGGAAACAACCTGTTTTCCTTTCAATATATTCGTATCTACCTCCATGTACAAGACCGTCTATTGCTCCTTTCAATACATTCCCATTTACTTCCTTGTAAGGACACCACCTCTGCTCCGTAATGTGAAAATGCGCCATGCTGTAGTGACAAAGGTTTTACATGTCGTCATTTAACTTGATTAATTTCCTTGCTGCTATGAGTTTGGAAATTTATGATGTTCCTACTTGTTTCATATTAAGTCACTGCAGGCTTTGGCTTTCATTCTGATGCCATATTAGAGTGATTTACATGTGAGATACTAACTGGATGTGAAGAGCTTTGTTGTCATGTCTCAGAAACCGTCTTCCATTCTTTGCCTCATTACGACAAAAGCTAGGTATTATACAGGGCGCAAAGTTGTTACTTTCCGTGTGTTATGTAGAGTTCATTGCCGATTCCAGTGGCCGCACGGTCTAAGGCGTGGGCCTTCGTCCGAGCGTTTGCTGATATCGTGGGTTCGAATCCCACCGGGGGCATGGATATATGTCTCGTGTGGTTGTTGTGTGTGTTGTCAGGTAGAGGTCTCTGCGACGGGCCGGTCCCTCGTCCAGAGGAGTCCTACCGAGTGTGTGTGTGTGCCTGACTGTGATCGCGAAGCCTCGACCACAAGGAGGCCCAGGCCCCACTAGGGCTGTCGCACCTGAGGAAAAAATATGGAGTTCATTATCTGAAATCTCTTATAAAGGTTTTCCTGAGAGTTAATTAAGTTTTGATATTGTACATCCCCGTTGGCGTATATTAAATAATTATGTGTAAAAACAGTCAAACAGCCAACGATGTGTTGGCAGTTGACCCTGCACCAAAGGGGCGACCACAATCCAGCACCTCTCCAGCGATACGCGCACGCACTGGGCAAAACCATCCGCCTGAGAATCTGTGTGCTTGGCTGGATAGTTAATCTACATCTAAACATACCAGTATTACAAACCGATATACATACAAAATAATCAACTTAATATCGGACGTATACAATGCAAGATAAGAAGCTGGAATACCGGACACACGTTATTCCGTGCCGCAGAACATATCAGCGGAAAACCCATAATACAGCTGATGGATGCAATCTAATACACAGCATATAGCCCCCATACGGTCATTAATTGCCCATCGTCCTAAACTCATCAACTTCAGTATATCCAATTATATTTCTTTTAACCTATTTTATTCATATCTTTAAGTATACATTCATGTATATTTTTAACCTGCTTTGTAAAAGTGAAGGCCTCCACTGACATGATATATAGAGTTTTTTTATCAAATATGAAGTGAAAACCTGATGATGGTCTTGCATACGGACCGAAACCGGTAGTTTAACCTCTGGATTGAATAAAGTGACGTGAAACACATTGTTGGCTGTCTGACTGTTTTTGTACATAATTGGTTAATTGAGTACATAGAAAACATTAATCGGTTGAAATCAAAAGAGTAATCTTCAGAGTCATTGCCATGAGAATTTCAAATTTCACATCGGCTCAGCTGACTACGGTTTAATTACAGTGCAGTATGGTTAAAGATTTCATGACCCATTTTGTTATTCACCTGTACCTGTTCTCGTAACGGTATTGCGAGTAAATTAATTATGTTTGTCTGTTCTCCATGTGTGCAGTTTGTGCCTTAATAAATCTCTTTTTGTCTTGTACTGAACATAACAAGATGAAGCGCAGAAAAGCACTACACTCTGCCTGTGATAGACACTTGCCGACAAAATATGAATAATATTCTGTGCCAATTAAATTTACTATCTAGAGATAATTATTGCAATATGGTAGAAGAAAAAGTTCGATTAATATGAATGAATGTTAGAAAGAATCTGAATTTCATTTTACAATAATTAAAGTACGATGTATTATTTCTTCAGCGATTGGGCATGTGACATTCTGTTATATTTTATACAAAGGGAAAACACCTTTAGTGAAAGATTACTGTAATTATACTTATCACGCAGTTTTAATTAATTTTTAAGTAGGGTACGTAATGACAGTTCACATTAGCTTCTTCAGTGACACAGTAGTACTGTAACAGAGGCGCATAATTGCTACTTGTTACATTCAGGCTTAGGGAAAGAACAGGTGTGCCATCACGCTTGTTCCTTTAAAGACTTCATGTCACTGCATGGAGATACGTGGTGAATACCACCTCAGGTATTGAATGCCTTGTATCTGGAGTGTGTCTGAGATGAATTACAATTTAGTACAGCATTTTGACATTTATAACTCGCGTTTTGATGCACACCCGGCACCGATATCAGTGTCACTGTTGCACCGAAAACTACACGCGTGCCTGGCAAGATTCAGTTACACAGCTGAGGCCTTGCCATGTCCGCTGTCTGACCTGTGCACCATTTGGGTGTTGAAAAGTAAAAAATGAAAAGTAAGTTGTTTATAAAAGCTTCAAAATTTCGTCGTTACTGGACTTATGGGCAAATAGGAATTTGAATGTGGCATTAATGGTAGTGGTGAATTTCCAGGTTTGAGAACATTTAAAAGCAGTTTTGCTTTTCTGTTTCTTATGTTTTAGTATCCAAATGTTGTACGCTTTAGATACAGGAGTTTGCAATGGCCCATTTGGTAAAGAGCGTATTTGCCAAGCACACGTGTAGCCTTCGCTAGCATTAGTCGCACCTTCTAGTGTTGGGTGTGCGCCGAGATGCGTATGTCGTTTAACCTATGATACACGTGCGTGTTTGTGTTGAAAGGTAGGTGGAAATTGTAATTAATCTTACTTCTGTATACCAGATAGAATGCTAAATGCGTTGAACCTAAAATCCACGGGACGTACAAATTCCGATGAGCTGCTATACCGAAGGATTTTATATTGTAGGTACAAAAATATTCGCTCTATTTCTATCAATTTATCTATAGTCTATGCTCGAGAAATATTTGCATTGAGTGTTTCCGAAGAATATGGTACAGTAATAAGCCCTTTGCAACACACTGATTGCTACTTAGGCTACTTATTTTAACGTCAAGCAACTCTGGCAGACGCTATTAGAGTCGACACAACAGACTCGTCAAAAATAAGGTGAGCACGTATTTTGCCTTTCTGTCGAAGCCGTCATCAGGCCAAACATAAGAACGTTACAGCGTACAGGAAATAACTCAGTTAATGACATTGCCTTGTAATATTCGAATTAACTGATTGTTTCCTGTGTATTTCAATGTTTTTTTATTCGGCCTGCTAATAGCTTCGATAGAAAGCTGAGAGATGTAGCCACATCGTGTTTCATCAGTAAGTTGTGTCGACTGAATTGCCTTTCCAGATATTTTCTAAAATTCTGCATAGTGGGCTGACCCAAATACAGGAGATCTCTCAACATTAACGTCACGTTTTATTTATGCGTTTCGCATGATTATCACAATACACAGGAGTTGTTTCCATATGCGTCTTTAATTGAATGATCAGTGTCGTGGAGACTGTGTTGTCCGTGAATTTGAAAGCGCGTTTTAAGTGTTTTTTACCTGGTATTTGTATTCCATCAAGTATTCATCTTCCTCTTAATGTTACTGTTGTCAGAAAAACAAGCGGCCGCAGCCTGGGAAGATTCAGGAAAAGCGATGCTGTTTCGGCTATCGAAGAACAATTGACAGAAAGCAGTTTCACGATGTTGGTGCTGTAGAGGGTTAAATCAACCTGGATAGCCTGATAAAGGTTCTCCTAATATTTATTAAGGTAGTGAAGGGACGAACATTGATATTCTCGATTCAGACAGATATATTGTGTGCTTTAGCCTATGAAAATATCCGAATAAATTAATTTTGAGTGTTCAAATTAAATGCCTCGAAGTTAACACGAAAATCTCGTGTTGTCCAACAAGAGATGTCTAGGATCTTCACCACAGAAGAAGCAACTGTCAGATTGTTTTACCCAGAGAGGTTAATATCCGTTGCAGTAACCGAGAATCTAAGTCTATTTCTGACTATAAGAAACTGGACACAGGAAATGGAGTATGATAAATTGAACAGGGGAAAGACATCCATGTTTTTTCAGGTGGAATTTTCTGACTCCGGTTGGTACGAGGAGCTAACACGTCGATAATTCCGTCAGTCTTCAGCTTTTGTAACGAAAAGAATAGCGTGTAATGCCCGTAGGTGGCATTTGTCCATTTATACAATGATGACAAGCGCCATTCTGAGTGAAAGAAATTTTTAACTAGAGAAAGCGAGAATTATTCCCAAGCGACTTCATTGAACGAAAATACACTGAAATGAGGAATAATACTGCTTTATGGGATGAGAGTCTCTGCAGTCTGGTGGAAACTTACCATGGTTTCTCCGACACCTCCGTAAATATCTAGCAGATTAAACTGTATCTCAACCCAGAAGTCGATCTTAACGTGTGTTTTGCACCTCAGGGAAAATGTGAAATAGAGTACTTGTATTTCACACGTATTGCTGTGTGTGAGTGTGTGTGTGTGTGTTTGTGTGTGTGTGTGTGTGTGTGTGTGTGTGTGTGTGTGTGTATGTGTGTCATTCATATTAATACCGAGACTGAAGACGGACGTTGGCTGTAAGCGCAGCGCACCTTACTGGTGCTACCGCCAGGGAGCGTCTATTCTGTCTCCCTTTAGCAGTACTGACACGCACCTCTGTTCCTTACTTTATTATGATATCTTCAGCGCCAGAACTGATGACAGCAAGCCAGCAGATTTACTGCACGCTTTATGGCCATACCCGTGGGGATGACTTACCACAGAACGTGTGAACAAATTGCTTGACTTATCGTAGTAAGGCCGAGATTGAAATCCAGGAAAATTACGAGTGGCCGTCGGGAGATAAAAGAGGGGGGGGGGGGGGGGCGGGCCCTATAACGTGACTCGTCTTATTTAACACAATATTTTGGATATATGCTACGTCATTATTTCAGTATATGTTTCTATTTGTAGTGTGTTTGCAAGCAACAAACTCCAGGTTTTTCTAAACTGACCTTTTGCACATCTGGATGCAACCCGTATCGCACTAACGTGCTTTGGTTTTATTCCAAACATTCTGGTCAACAGCGTCTTATGAAAAACACTCAGTCCCTGACGTCTGAGGGTTGCAGTTATGCAAAGAATGATACTGTAGCCTTATGCTGTGTACCAAGCTGTAGTATAGTGTACAAAGGCTGACTTGTGTTAAGTAAGAACATTAGTAATCAGTCCAGATAAAATTATATCAATAGCCTTTCCTGATTAAAGGTTTTCATGAAATGCCGTATGACATTTGTTCCATTCACAAAAAAACAGTTGTTGACGATAATGAAATATCTTCCGACAGTGATAAATACAAACCACTACTTACTGCTAATATAATTCATGAAACCAAGCCCCAAATACATTTTTTAAAGAAATTTTGCTAAATGTCTTCAAAGAACTTTTGTAGGAAGTATGTGTATGCAAATTAAACTTTTAAATCTTGTTACTTATGTAGCACCAGGTTCAACATTAAAAAAAAGGACGTTCTCCCTACAGAGCGTATTTATGTTGGTTCTTAGAGACAGATAGCGAATATGTCCCTAACGGCATTAACTTACTGGTTTTTGTAACTGAGGCGGAACGTGTTTACTTCGCCGTACGAAACGAATATTTAAATGTAATTCAGATAAATCTTCGTTTTGAAATGTAGCGTTCTCTTAAACTGCAGAGTTTTCCGGCCGCCACTTCTGAATCCTTTCCAATTAAAGAACAGATTTGTCCCAAACTCTAAACTGGGTTTTCCTCGTTGCATGCTGGGATAAGACGAAGGAATTGTATGTCCTTTAGTAGTGGTTGTATATTAGGACGTTTGATGACAGTGTTTAAAGTACCGAAGTTCTATCATATGAGATGGTCTTTTAACGTATTCACGAAGGTTAATTCGCAAGGATACGGCGTGAGGTGTCCGCAGGATCTTTCATTACACTTTACCGTCTTCAGTCGGGATAGTGAAAAAATCAACGAGGACAGTAGGTACTCCGACAGAGTTTGACTGCCTTACCTCCCGAGTAAAAGTCTAGAATTTTACGGCTATATTTACTAACGGTATGATAGATTAGTGTATACTACCACCTCATGCATTTGTTTCCAGAATACAGTATATGTGGCTATGACAGTGCGTATTTCACAGAAAAAAGATTTCGTATAAATACTGAATTCGTGCTATTTTTCTCGTCAGTTTTTTTACTTTCCTTGCCAGGCCTGGTACAAAATGAGCCCAATCTTTAAAGCTTAAGTGTATTAACAGTGTTGCTTGAGTTCTTTGTGCTGTGAGTAACGGCGACAAGAATAGCACAGGAATGAATAGACATGTGGATGTCAGGCGAATTTCTGCGAACCTTGCGTGCGTATCGAACGAGTCATGTATTACGTGTCGGCATTATTTAATATTACATAAGAAGGGGGAACATCGTTATCATACCAGATTCGAGGTCCTCACAGCGATGCTGAGTACAGTTTCTTCTAATGGGATGTGGCGCCTTATAAATTGGTATAGGGTAGAGGGGTTACGGGGAAGCTTACTGTCTCCATCTTGAAGGTAGTCTGTATGTCTTTGCGAAACTGATGTATTTTAAATCTTTCGTAATATATTAAATTTTAGTATGCAGTACATATCAATGCAGTTTAACCCCTGAACTTCAATTCTTGTCTTCAGTATTGCTGACATAGTGCTTTGAGAAGGCAAATTTCGAAAAAGACTACATAAATTGTGTGCAGTTACGTGATATCTTGTGAGACAGTCTCTCTCCTTCTGTAGTTCTTTGGCCAATTTTAAGGCCATGGCCTCCAACACCGTTTTTATTCAGTTTCCTCTCTCTAATCTTTGCTGCTGCCTTCCATTTCGTGTCTGGAGCAAATCTGCATTATCCCTCCAGACAGCATCCTACCATCTACTCCGCGCCCTCCTAAGGGCCTTTTACCGAAGCATTCTCCCATTACTTCTTTTGAGATAAGAAGGTAAAGGCGTCTACTCCTTTTTGAGTTCCATTACGTACGCAGATATTAATTTTTGAAGTACCGTGGCTGATATATACACTACCTTCTTTGACTTTAAAAAGCTCTACTTTATTTTCACAGAGTATTATTTCCATAATTGTTGGAATAACCAGTGATTATTTTCCTCACTTAATTAGCATATTTGTCTTTGTAATACTTTTTTTTCCATGGCGCAACAGCCCCCCGCAAGCCAGGNGAGGTGAATTACATAGAATACATACATCGAAATATTACAGAAGTTTTCGGGACCAATGAACAGACATAAAATGTTAAGTATAATAAAATATTACTTAAATTATGATGAAAATAAAACGTTAAATATATTTTAAACTATGTGTTATTCTTAAAATTTAATAAAAAAGGGGAGGTATGACTAGTGTCCTTTCCTTAAGTAATAAGATTTATCTCCCCAAGTCACAAGTTTGAGTTTATATGAAATTTATTACAGCTAGCTTCTAATAACTGTATGATGGAGAACTGTGAACTGGGAAGGATTTGGAAGAAGGCGATGGTGCCTTAATTTATGGTACCAACCCGGCATCTGCCAGGACGAATTGAGCAGGGACAAGAACATATAGTCAAGGCAGTCGATGTCACAGTCGAAATTTGAACTGTGCATCTTCAAAATACAAGTAAGAACCGATGCCGTTCGAGCCACATTGTTGAATCATTTGTTAGTTACGTAAATTGTTTTAAGTTACAAAACAACAACATTATACCGTGTGATTTCTCGTAAACACAGGATCACCAAATTCCCGTTTATCCGGACCAACACGCTGCCTAGTTGGGTATCCGTCTGCATTGTTTCGTTGCATTGTTAGGAGATCGATACCGCCTTTCTCTGATGCTTGACCGGCATGCGACCTACAGAGTGGCATACAGCGCATGCGCCGTGCATGAATTTAAACACAGGACACCTTGGCGGAACAAACGGCCTCTTGTTCCCGGTTCTTTGTTTCGTCATGACCCAGTTTAATATAGGCCTACTTGTTTGTTATGTAAGAATCAGCATTGGTTTTTTGCATACGGCTTCGGTGCGGGATTTCCCTCAAACTCCTCAGGCGCTTTTAAACTTTAATTTACTTATTAGTTTTACTTGACAACTTGTTTGTTGAAAAGAATCTGGAAGGACGTGTTTGTGTTCTTAGTTAATCTGTTGTCCCAGCAATGGCCTGACTGGCTGCGGAAATCCACAGAAAGCAGGATCAGGATAGACGGCTTCCGGATCGAGGCTTGAAGTTCAGATCTCCAAAACATTAAGCTGGATTGTTAACCGCTCGGCTACTCTGACATTCGTTGTTAAGGGTGTGAGGAAAATCAAGCACACTGCCTTTGGTTCAAAGCCCTTCAAATTCGAAGCAAACGCCCACCGTGGTAACTCTTATTTTATTATGTTTTTAACATGTTTTAATTCCATTTGGAATTATTTGAGGTGCTGGAAATATTGTTTAGGATTTTGAGCGTCGGCTTCCGAAGGTTATAATGAGGTCAAGGGATGCTGGACAAGAAAATTGTGGGGAAGGATTTTAATCTGTGAAGATAAGTAAAACGTAAAAAATAACTACATTTTTTGAAAGAATAATCGCACGTACCTTCGTATATCTTATTTGTTTACGCAATTTCATTGCTTTTCTTTCAGTTTGTTCACACACATTCTATGTTCCATCAGAATTCAAAGTTCTCTGCCAGCTCTTGAGCTATTAGCACAATGATAATCACTTGACTTTTAGACTTACCAATGTTGATCCCTTCGATTGTCCCGGAGACACAGAGCTATTGCTCCATAAATGTATTAAATTTTAAAATATTTAGTAAATATAATGAGCTAAATAGAGAAAGTGTTGTACACAGAAAAACATACTTAATTTCAAAATTAAATTAAGAAAGGGACTGACAGAGACAATAACAGTGTCAAAAAGGGTAAAACTGCTATTTTAAGTACAATATTTCAAAGCACATCATAACTGTGGTAGAATGGTCACTGATGATGACACTAATTAAGCGTCGAAACTCATGTGACTTGTAAATCGTTATAAGGTGTAGACAGGCTGTTGGTAATTCAAAAAACCGTGCATTATTGCTGTTTAAAATTATCAGCATTCGTTTTTCCGTTCTTAATCTTTCTACTGATTCTTGATTCTCAGGCTTATACAGCACCTTTCATCCAGGATGTTCTTGTCTTCACAGTATTTGACCACAAATATATGATCACGGGTCTTCTTCCCTATGGTGAGTCCCGAAAATGAAGTTTCCGTGTAGGGTAAGTTGTGGTTTTGGCACTACAAAGGCATTAAAATCCAAGTACATAGTACTTCCGAATAAGGAAGTTTCCGGTATCGTCTGCAGTGCTGCTAACGTAACATTGAAGGCGAAACGAAATGCTCTTTCCATGCGACTTCATGTGGTAAGCCTATTGTTTTGGGGGCGAACAAGAAATTAGTGTGTATGTAGCCAGAACTGTAACCAGGTAGCGTATCTTTCTGACATTAACGTGCAGCACGTGCAAGGCTTCAGCTGAGAGCTAATGTCGAATTATGGTCTTGAGACCAGAAAAATAGGTCGCCTTATATTGACCGTCTATAATGTCCCTATTCCGACATATCATGGACACAAGTTACTTTCACACACGTGCCAGTATCTTTATCACATAAAGTAACTTTAGCTGTATATCGGGAACAGGAAACTGATGTAAGTTGTTAGAGGCCAAACAGTTTAAATAATTATACACTTTAA
This sequence comes from Coptotermes formosanus, assembly GCA_013340265.1. NCBI lineage: Eukaryota > Metazoa > Arthropoda > Insecta > Blattodea > Rhinotermitidae > Coptotermes > Coptotermes formosanus. The sequence continues at coordinate 91,744 of BLKM01000154.1, read as the reverse complement.
TTTGGGATTAAATTAATACATTGACTTGTCGACAACAACTCAATTTTTTCCAGTTATTTGATATTCAGTACAATATGTTTCGCCTTGTTTGGCCATCATCAGATATTACAAATCATACAACACTTCGAGGAATGTTAATTTCAAAAGTTGTAATCAACCTTCCTCAGAATATTGAGTACTCAGTGATGCACCACGGCATAAACACCAATCAGACTACACAGGGTTATTCCTTTGTATGCAGGTGGCTAAATTTGTTATAGACGTTTGTCTGCAATGGAAGATAAAATAAATGTTGTTTGGAATTGTAAAAAATATTTGTTAATTGATTTTTATTTTAAACATTTTTAGTCATTTTAATCAACAGTACTGTGTTTTAAATGTACGCACTCACACCTTTGACAGAATTTGCTCTACTTATATGACTTTGTATATAACTCCCTGATGATGATCTTGTACAGGTCGATACGTGACCGAGTAGCACACGTGACAAATGGTTGTTCATTATTGGTTGTGCAGTTTGTTGGACCAAATACTGTATAAGCAATCTAGTGCACTTAATATGGATTGCGTTACTTTGTGTGTCACAACGTTTTGTAAAAACTAAAGTTTAAATAGGGAGGATTAACACTCGATAGAGCCAGTGATGACAAAACTCCAAATTTGTAACGAAGTGTCTTTTCGATAGTCTGGATTCATGAAAGCTGTGTAGCGATACTTTACCTTTTCCTAAGTTGTCTGTTTTGCGTCGTAATATGAAGTAGCTATTGGAATCTTGTTATCGAGAATTTGTGTACGCAATTCAAACAAATATCTCTTAACTGGATCGACTGACAGACCGGAGTGCGCCACGATATATGTTCCTTGACATACCGTAGGCCTGTATATCAGTTGAATTGTGTGGTATTAATTACTCGTTTAATATATTACCGACTGCACGCGAAAAACTTATATGGACAGTAGAATAATAAAACGGGAGAATTGTATCGCATAGCCAAGAATTCAAATTGTGCAGTTCTCCAGAATAATTCTCTTTATTAGTAAGTTGGTTTTACGAAAGAAAAGGGCATTTTTATTTGTGTGGATAGAGGCTGACATCTGTTTTTACTGCTGAGGTTCACCGTTGCATCAGCCAAAAAACAAGGTCATCCCATCTTTCAAAATGTTGCGTTAACTTAAGAAATATTTGTAGCCTCCAGAAAGTCCTAAAAGTATTTTTCTCCGATGGACGATAATTTGTAACAGTGAGGTTTAAATAACACTTAGCGCTGGAAGTAATCATAAAAAATGAACCTCGGAAGTAATTGCTTATATACAGTTATTTTCCAGTTTTCAGTTAAGTACCTAGTCGCCGAATTGTTGAATGTACGAAGGAAGACCATTTTCTTGGTCCTTCTCCCACCCTATCTCAATATATTGTTTATTATATTTTGGAGAATTATATAAAGGATGTCTTTTACTCAAGTGAGTTTTCCATACCAAGGACGTTGGGAACTACAGACAAATTTTCGAAGGCACTTTCTAGTGCACGTGACAGCAGATGGAATATTTGTTAGCTGCTTGACTAGCTACAGCGTTCGTATTCACGCTCACTCCCGAAATAAAAATAATACCTGCTTAATTATAAGTCTAACCTATTTATTTAATTTTGTCTTTTGTATTCAGAGTTACTTGGTTTCAGGAGTTCTTGGTGTTTGTCGATTTTCTTTTATCAAAAGGAAATTGCACTATTTCGAAGATGAGATCTCTTCCCTTTCTCATGTGAAAGAGTGAGGAGGCACGTGCACAGCTGGATCCAACATGAACAGTTGTTCTCAGTCACTGGACACAGCAAATGGGAAAGATCTCTCTGTCGCACGTATCTGCCTAGGTGCTTCTTATCTTCTTCCACCTGAAAAATGGAACAGATATGTTTCCGAAATGTTGTGTTTTGTTTTTAATAAAATGCGAATGCGATGCACAAAGTCCAGATACCAAATCAAGTAGAGTGTAATATTTGTACACCTTTGTCAGAACCCAATGTAATAAGCGTTTTCATGTTTGAAATGTAAGCATTCTGTCATCAAAAGCTTGCGATTTAACTTCAGAATCCTCACATCCGTGAATCAGATTAGAAATAACAAAACCGGAAGTCTTTCATCGTGTATAAACAACTGCAAAAATATAATGAAGGTTGCCACGGCAGACTGTTCAGTGTTCTAGAAGTAACATCGAATCAGATAGCTACCTAATAGAATACATGATAGGCGTATTAGACGAAGACGTAAGGGGAATTCGTTATCGGTCAGCCTTAGCTTCGCTGTGATTAATGAACCAGTGTGTTTGTGGAACCTCAATAGCTCTTATGTCTGTGTAAACTACGTAACGCTGTTAGACATTTCATTCGTTTTATAGGCTTGGTTTCTTGCAACACATCAACACTTCCTTCGATTTAATTCAACCTTTCACCTTCTTCCCCGCACATGAAATCAAACGCTGACATAGTGACGGACTTCTCTTCGCTGTTACGAAAAAACATTCCGAAAAATTACGTCAACAGTAATGCTTATAGTATCTTGAATAGATATAACATTAGGGAATCTAATTTATTGTTCATACTTCACTTTCACATGCTTCGTTTTTTAAAACTGACGATACCAGACAAGCTTGTTTTGTGTAGTGTCACGCTTTCGCTCCCAGCATTGCGGCAGGAATGCGTACCGAGGTAGCTTCTGTTCGGGAAGCCAACAGGCTAGTTCAATCCGAGGGTTTAAATAGCATCGTGCCTTGTATTATTTTATATTACTACGTAGTGCGTGCTGGATGCTTCCGACTTAATAGGATTGTCCGACACCACAGCCCAAGTCTGCACACATAAAATAAAGCTGAAGTTCCAAGCCTTGCAGGACTTCAGCTGTTAAATATTAGACAATGTTGCGGAGGCATTACAATTTTGGAGAACCTGGTAAATTTTTACCAGTTTGCACGATTTAAGATCTCAGAAGTTTTGAGTCTACGTCAGCATAGCTCTGACAAAGTCCAATCTCGAAGAAAAATGAAGTTCACTGTACAGTCACAAATAGGCAGTAGAACATTATATAATATGTAAATTAAGTTTAGCAACTTGCCGTATTTTAGAAGGCAGATTATTGTAACTTAATACATTAGTGAACAATCCATTGCCTGTTACGAATCTAACCAAGAAATTTCATTGCGGGGTGTCCTTTATTAACAAATGTGATTTGTCAAGAAACTCCATCCATCCGTCCTTCATAAGGAACCCGAAAATTCACTACCGTCTTAAGATCCATTTTAATGTTCTTCTCACTTCTGTGTCTGTGTTTACCAAATAAATTTTTATGTCTTTCGCCTCTGCCACAGAGGCGACTATGTTACTGTCCTCGATTATATCACGTTAAGAATAAATTGCGAAAACTGAAAAATTCTAATTTTTAAATAGTCATGATTAACACTAATTTGACCTTTAATTATGGAACCTGGTCTATAAAGTTAACAGCTTAAAGGCATGTATTTCAATGAGACGCTAAGACTGGACAGTTTTGAAAATTGGGTTTCTCGTCCGAGTGTCGGTCACATCTGTCTTCGACTCCTCAGTCCCGGTAACGAAATCCTTAGGGGCAGAATTCTTCTTCAGAAGCTGGTAGCCGACAGCTTAGTAATTAAAGAAATTTCGTGCTTCTTTTTACGTGCCCGCAAGAAAAGGCCATGAATCGGTGTGTCAATTGAATCCTCTTCACCGGATTCGAAACTAGCTCTGATTAGTCTGTTTTCTTATTCTGTGCGTTTAAAGTCACATATAATTATCATTCATTAATAAGTCTTCTGTTTCTCATCTGATGGTACCCGATGTCAGCATTGTAGACATTTTCGTTAATTTACCTATTTTTTCCAATGGCGCAACAGCACCCAGTGGGCCAGGGCCTCCTCATCGAGGCTTCACGATCACAATGACACAAACTACACTCGGTAGGATTCCTCTGGACGAAAGATCAGCCCGGTGTAGAGACATCTACCTGACAACACACCGCACTCAAAAGAGACAGACATCCATGCCCCCGGTGGGCTTCGAACCAACAATCCGAGCAAACGAACGGTTGCAGACCCACGTCTTAGACCGCGCCTTTATGTGTTGCTTGTATTAAGTAAACTGTCAATCCCAGTGGCCACGCGGTCTGAGGCGGGAGTCTGCCGCCACTCGCTTAGCATTGCTTGTTCGAATGCCACTGGGAGCAGGTATGTCTGTCTCTCGTGAATGTTGTGTGTTGTCAGGCAGAGTTCTCGGCGTCGGGCTGATCACTCGTCCAGAGGAGACCTACCGAGTGTGGTGTGTCAGTGTGTGATCGGGAAGCCTCGATAATGGGGAGGTTCTGGCCCACTAGGGGCTGTTGCGTCACAGGGAGGGGGAAGGCAACACATAAATGGAAATGTTTTTGAATATCTATTGTGCACTGAGAAGGGCTGCAATAGACAACAACAGTTCCTTTCCTGATCCTCGAAAACTGTTCTTTGCTGATGTATCGCATGTCGTTATCCAGCCGTCGTGTTGTTCAACGGAGACCGTTGTAATGGAACTTCGTCAGACAGACGCATTCAAGCCCTGGGAACTGACTAACTTGATGAAGCGAATGCGTTATTCACGTCTCCGTGAAACGCTTTGTGAAAAACAACACTGATTCTGTGCACATCACGCCTTTCCGGTACGACTGGTTTATCTTCTCTATGGCTTGCTGCTGCAACACACGTAGCACTTTGCTCTTTTAGTTTCTTTGGTCGACATTTCAGCCCTTCCAGCCGAACACTGGATGAGAACATCAAACTACCTCATACAAACATGAAAAGGAAGGTAAATTCGTATTTCTGATGCTGTCCTCCGCGTGAATGAAATTACAGTCAAGTCCTAAGGGAATCCCAATTGGCTACCTCAAGAATGTAGTGTTAAAAGGTGTTGGAAAATAAAGACGCCTAGTTGCAAGACGCGAGCGAAATATTTTTGGATGCGAATATTAGCCATTCGGCGATCGAGATTGGCTTACGGAATTCTAACAGCCGCAGTTGATTGTTTGTGTCACAGAGGGAATGATGAATTGCATCCAGAGACTTTTAAGGCCAACATAATTAACGCGTAATAACAACTAGACAAAGCTCTCTTTTAAATTTGACCTTTCTCCCTTACCTTTTACCTGATGCCTTTGTAACAAACAATACGACAGGAAGAAATGAATCTTTTGCGATTACGAGAAAAAAGAGACAGCAAAGTGCCAGACTTTACTGAGCAACACTCTCTGTTGATTAAAATAGGCTTACGTGAGTGGCTATCTGGGTGTTTAGAAAAATTCCACCATTACTTATAAATGGACATACTGCCATATTCCTGAACAATATGCGGTTGATTGTGTTAGTGAATTGCAGACCTATCATAATTATGCCATTACTCATAAACATAGATGCTGTCATAATCCTTAACAATATTCGATTGAGTATGTTAGTGAAATGTAGACCTATCGTCATTCTACCATTACTCATAAACAAAGATGCTGTTGTGATCCTTAACACTATATGGTTGATTGCGTTAGTGAATTGTAGGCTTGTCACAATTGTAATCGAAAGTATATTTTTTGTATGTTTCTGTTTGCATTGAGTTCACGCATTTAACACAAAATCATGTCATAAAGGTAAAAAAGTTTATCTGTCAAGCCACTTGGTTGATTTTGAATGAATGTGTAGGTGGAATCTAAAGTAAACTTTGCGTTTTTTTATTTTAGACTTAAATTTTCCGTAACTTTCGAGACACTAAAATTTATCATTATTGAATTTGTTGTCTCTGTAAGTAAACTAAATAAGAGTGAGTTCTCCCTCCGTGGTTCTTCCTGTATTACTAATAACTTTTACCAGCAACATTCATGACTTTGTCGGTTGGTGAATTTTTCTGTCAGTTCTCTCTCACGTTAGTATATTCCCTCCGTTCTGAGTAACGGCTCTCGGTTATGCGTCCTTCGTTTTGTAACACATGATATATTCATCCAGGAGTAGACTTGACTGGTAATTTATTTAACAAAGCTTTTCAGCTTTATTAATTATTTACCGTATGACGTTAGACAGTTTAAACGAAGACTTGAAAAGCATTTGGGAGTGTCTCGGTCTCTCTGAATATAATGACCCTGTAACGTCCAGAGGAAACTTGAAACTGAAAGCCCGAAAAATGTCAGTCAGAACAACCGGTCTCTTGACTGTATTCGGAATGGGTACTTCCCTTATATGAACAGAGTTGTTAACAATTTAAACTGGATATTTATTGGATTTACGAAGGAACCATGGAAATTCTGTAGTACATTTCAGTTTGAACTAAACAGGGAAAGTATTTGGCTTTTTATGTGAGGTCAATGCTGGGAGGTGCGCAGTGGTAAAATGAGCATTTGGAAACTGTGTCTTCCAAATCAATAAATGTTTCTGTGCCTGCTGTAAAGGGACTTGTATGATTCTTGCTGCAATTCCTTACTTTGTTCGTGACGTCATGAAAACCGGCAACTCAACTTTAAAGTAGGAAAGGCTGTGAGTACTTCTGAATATATGCCAAGTGTTTCCGGTACAAGTATAGCGTAGTTATTGCAGCGACGAGGCTGCAGGCTGGTTGAATCTTGTTTCGATAAACGGCAGAGGCAGGAAATCTTTTACTCTAATACAGCCGAATTCTGTTAAAATACCATGAAAGGGACTGAATATTTTGTGTCGTTATAAAGGATTTCCACCTTATTTGTTTGGTGTGTACCACTGTTTTTATTGATCCAGTTCAACAGAGTCATAAAACACCAATTACAGAGCTATTACATTAGCGAGTATATGTAAAGGTCGTGGTTTGGAATAGGCTTAACACTATCTGAAACATACAGCCGTTACCCTATTACCAATAAACATGACTTCACATGTACTGATTAATGTAACAACTGTGTAGCTGGTTTTTCATGGATCTGTTGAAGAGATTCATCTCTTCTCCAAATCGTCAAGACCGGCTGTAGCCCATCCAGCTTCTTATCCACTGGGCACCTAGGGCTCTTCCCCTCGAAGTAAAGTGGCAGGAGCTAGAAACTGACCACTCACTTCTGTCTAGTACCGAAGTTAAAAAGGTGGAGCTGTACCTCTTCTCCCTCACACGTCTAGGAACCGGAGTAGCATAGTCGGTACCGTGAGTAGACTATGGCGTGGACGATCGGGGGTTCGTATCCCGGTAGGGGCAAGACAGTTATATCTTCTCCAAAAACTCCAGACTGGCCGATTGTGGGCCAAACCATCTTCCTGTTTACTGGTACCAGGGTTCTTCCCCGGGGATAAAGCGGCCGGGGCGTGAAGTTAACCACTTACCTCCATTCAGTGCCGAGGTTAAGACTGAGTGGAGCTGTAAAACTTTGCCCATATATCTACACATGGCTTATAGGAGGACAGCTTCACCTTTGCTCGTTTAACTTTCCCGATGAAGCCGCTTTTGTATAACATAGTTGTGAAGAAGAGCTGAACCAAAGTATTGTGAATTATTTTAATGCAAGACATTCCCGTTGGCATACAGATTAGAAGAGTATATATACATGTTCTTATTAATCCTACAGTCAGATCCAGCAGTTAGTTTCGAAAATACTTTTTATTTGGCTACTATATTCGGCTCATCAGAACCATCATCTGGCCGTAACAGAAACTGTAAGTTGGAAAACTCCATATGTTTTTGTTAGTAGGGAACCTCCCGATTTTACAATAGTAAATACATTACAAATATATATAACAAAGTTGTATATATTGTCTAAGTGAAATATATACAACTTTTTTATATACATGTGTAATGCATTTACTATTGTCAAACGGGGATTTCGTACTTACAAAAACAGACGGAGTTTTCCAGCTTGCCGTTTCTGTTACGGCCTGATGATGGTTCTGATGAGCCGAATATAGTAGCCAAACAAAAAAGTATTTTCAAAACGAAGTGCTGGATCTGACTGTATAATTGGTAAGAATAAATATAGTCTCGTATTGCAAATTACGTTTGCTGTGCCAGCTGTGTCAGCAATAGGCAATGCTGCCAACACATCAAAAGCATTTCACTTTCAAAGTAAGAAAGGTAACAGCATTTTCTCTGTGTAACGGTGCTATTCTAGATTTTGAGTTGTCATCACAGTATCAACGCGTTGCCTTCATTAGAGGCATAGACTGGGCAGTACCATGCAGATATTTGCTGTGACGTGTTTCCGTTCCCCTGGCAGGCTCGGAGATGCCTGTCATCTGCGAGCCATGTGTTGCAGCAGCTCTCACCACATTTCCACAGATAGACTCCATTCCCGCGATATTCGCAATTGACAGTATCGTCTGAATTAACGTAGGACTGGTCACTTTCACGACAGTAGTCTGGCAGGGAACTGAAATGGTGCGAATGATATTCCGCGCGAAAATAACTTCAAGTCTGACGGGTGTCTGTTGCGTGTTACCCTGAGTGGGGAGAGAGGACAGAAAGACTGGTAAGACCAGAACCGTAGAAATTCCCCACAAATATGGGATAGATTCGAAGGGTAGAGGAGTATGGGATAAAGGCACATGTATATTTCCTGCATGCATATGTTAAGTAGTGGTTAGCACTTGATCTACTAGCAGACGCTTTGCAACGCAATTTTGAGGAAACAGGGATTTCTCAGGATAGTTTAAGTCCATGTACAAGGTTTTATTTATTTGCGTATACCGAAAATTTTGACGATCTTTGTTCTTACTTCTGTCCATAGATAACTGGCAGTGACTGACTTAACAGTGTTTTGATTGTAACTAGTAATTATAATTATAATTATAATTATAGTGTTTGTATTTTATATAAGCGAATTCACAACATGACATAATTCCACTTTATAGCTGCAATTCAACATGGCGGAGCCCCGACCTTAATATTCTGATTTTGAAATATCACCAACCGTCCTATTTAATGTGTACCGGGGACCCGTTCCTCCGCGGTCAAGGTTAGGAATGAGTGCAGCCATATACCTACTTCCGTCACGCCTTCACGGTTTGTACAAAGACCAATTAACACATGCACTTTTCTATTTTGCCTACAGCACTTTTCTAGTATTGTATTTAGTTGAAGGAACACTGGTTCATTAGATTATCATAATAAACAAATACGTATTTTCATTATTTGAATAGAGTTTATTTTAAGAAAACCTCAAACATGGGAGAAGACGCTACACTAGTTGCACGCATGAAGGCAAATGGAATTAATATATTTGTGGACGGAAGGATTCAAGCACTTAATCTGCCCAAAACTGCAATTACGACCTCTGTATAAATTTTAATCAAGAGTTAGAATTTCACGTCATTAAGCTGGCTTTGTCACAGCTAAAGTGACGAGCGAGATACGTAATCATATTTCATTTTAATTGGCAAGTTCAAATTGTTTTCTCTCCCAACGTCACAAACCCGACGCTTACGAATTACGAAGCGCGTCAAAACGGACCCATGTTATTTGCTGGCTGTCTGGGAGGAAGAGTTCCGATAATCCGTTGACCATATAAGCACTTTAAACCATGGATATTTACGCGATAGCACGTGGGCTGTACGCGGTTTTCCTCTCACATTATCTGTTCCCCCGTAATTTTAACTAATTACACACATCAGCAACCGTTTTTAGGCGCGTTCATGCAGTCCCGGAAAATGCCTATTGCCTTCGTCATGTCCGTCTGTCCTTATGTCCGCATGTATCAGCGTGGCTCCTACTGGACAGATTAACGTCAAATTTCAAATCTGGGACCTGTATAATAATCTGTCATGTAAATAAAATTGGTTGGAAACGGGCAAAATATATCGGGCATTATACATGAAGCCCGAAGGAGATTTTATTATTGCCGGCGACATTAAATCGTCATAATGCGCGCCCTTATAGTGAAATGATATCAGCCTGTTCAATGTAGGCGAGGTGGAGTAAACATTACGCGAAAGCCCTAGCGTTAAATTTGTATGTACATTGCTGATCTTGTTTTAACTGACAGTTTTCCAGGTAGTTAACAATTGCTGCTCCTTTTATGCCACATTAATGTTTATTACCGCGTTCACAACAGTTTACAAATTTTACCTTATTAAAACTGCTTTAACGGAAATACTGTGCAGTGTGTTTATGGACTTCATATGACTCTCGCATTATATTTATCTACTATACAGCTTAAGGAGTTTTTATACTGGATAGAAGGTGTTATTTCATCCAGACTGGACTAAATGCTTGATTATGTGCAACAGACAGTTACGAAGTGTGCATTTCTACTGCATCATGCCCGTTTATTTACCCTAATACGTATAACAATTCCAGAACTGCGAAAAAGATGTTCATGAAATTTGTTATTAGGAATTTTCAATGCAATGTGTCAGTACTTACTAATTTTGCTTAAAATCTGAAGTCATTAACGTACATTTTACATGACCACCTACTTTCATTTATACCACAGTTTTGAGCGTACCCGTCTGAAGATTTGCGACAGAAATAGTATTTCGCCCAAACTTTATACACTAGAATAAAACAGTGCTTTAATATCTGATACACTTCTCCATAAGTCTGACGATTTTAGAGACAGTTCGTATTTAAAAGAATCTAAAAATTAAGGAATGTTAAGCTACGTGTGTACGTTCTGTAATTTCTAATGAAATGTTAAGATGAACTGTGCTTTAGAATATTACACTACCACATGAGCCTTTCACGGTCAATATGTTTGTTTTGTTACACGAGGGCTTGATATCCTAAACCCTTCGCTGAATTACTAGACGTAAGCACACTTCTCAGGCTGAGGGCGTCTCTTTGTTAAGATAAGATGAGGCAAGTGTTCTCGTGTTCTTCAGGCACAAGAGTATTCTTAGCCACGTCTCAGAATTTCATTTCTCTTACAGAAATCTTAGTAGTATTTCTGATTCCAGGTAAGAGTTTTATCGTGAAACAAGACATATTCTAAGAAAAATACTAGGGTCGTAACTTCTGAAACGTGAGAATATTGTAATGTCAGATTAATCCGACTGTGTTAAGAATTTGTCTCCGATCCGAAATGCAGTTTTATGTAGGGGGTTGGAAAATAAGCGTGGTTCAAGTTTTTGGTCGAATCTTTAAAAATTACTTTCGTTAATTAGGTTCATCATGGGGAATGTTGGGGGATGCAAAGCCTTTGATGCAGAAACTTAAAAAAGACTGCAGGATTAGAAAAGTGCCTAGACCATATCTGCTTGATTTTAGAGAGCTCGCTTTAACACGGCTATTTGCATCGCTTTCAGACGTACTAACTTAGTTCCCTGCAGCCATAGACCTATATGTAGGAAAGAATTCTGGAAATTACACAGTTCCAATTTCCCTGATAGTACGTGCTTCTCATTCACACGTGTTTTCCTGCTATTGCGGAACATCTACCGAGTTCTACAGTGCCAGTTCGGCCCTTGCAAAGAGGCGGACAAAATTGACAGTCATGCATGAATTTAACTTAAAATGTATATGGGGACGTTTCAATTCTGTCGCGTAGGGCATCACAATTTCTTAGTCGAAATGGAAGTCAGCTGAAAATATGTGAGAAAGTTAATTTTCGCCTTCTGACTACACGTAAGAATGTTACGTGTGTGATTCTTACGAATTCGTCTACATATTCTTAACAGCACTCAAACAAAACTTCATGACACCAAATGGAATTTCAAACGACATGTTCACCAGTTATTCATACGTACCAACGCAAATTATGGCTAAAAAGGAGTTCAAGTCCCAAAGTTATTATTATTATTATTATTATTATTATTATTATTATTATTGTGTCGCCTTTGTAAAGGGTATTTACAATTACGTGCCTCAAGCAGACCTTGCTTCTAGATTATATAATGTTACAGCTATTCTGTTGTTACAGATTATAGTAAGCTTGTATGTAATATTATCTACTATGATAAAAGTTTCATATTGTTACATTAGTACCTTTCGAAGTATGTGTGTAGTGCCCAAAATGAATATTTTCTGTAGAATGTTGTTTAGACATAACTGATTCGTAGGAAATTTGTCTCGATATGACAAACTACCCATATGCAGAGTGACGAAAGCTGATAATTTTTTATATTAATACTCCTTATGTTGAGTCGTACGAAATGTTTCTTGCATTTTCGGTACGTCTGTCTGTTTTTTAATTTAGGCCTACACATATCATGTTTTGAACACTGCGATTGCTTAAGTTTGTTCCCAGAGCAGGAAGTGTGGGATTTGTAGTGGACAAAGGGACAATGGAAGGGTCGTACTCTGACCAATTGTCCCCCCTAAAAATTATTATTGCTTCAGTACCCCATATTCGTTCACTTACCGTCGAGGCTGTATTTTTCAGATACCGAGAGTTTCGCTAGAAAAAGGCTGATCGAAAACCGTTAGACTACCTTACAAGTACACTGTCCTTGTAGGTATTCTTTATTAAATACAAGAGAATGCTTCAGGTGGAGACCACGTGCGTCTGATTTTCTGTCCTGCCGTTCGCGTGTCTAAACCGTCTGTCACATTACCATGAATTTTGGTATAGGTGTTCTTCACAAGACACTATCGAGCAAGCATGAGTTTTGTATTCGTTGGCGTAATGACAGTCATACACTACCTCAGGACGCAAACGGTTTTCTACCCGTAATTTCCATACTCGTATTTCGTGACGACATGGGCGAAAGTTAACTTCCATTAACAAGGAATGAACACTATGAAGCGGTTTGAACTATTTTTTTTCACTCTGCATGTAAAACGAATCGCTTTAGTGGTTTGTAATTTACCGTCTAAATCTCAACTTCCTTATGTTTTCGAAGACACCGGCTCACAAATTTGCGTATTCAAATTACGAACCTGTCTCCGCAGAGACACTAAAATAATGCTATTGTAAGTCGGCTGTTCCCTGATCGTGCAAGAGCAATTCGGTTGGTAAGGAAATATGCGACCAACGAAAGCATGACCTCGATTCGTCACAGTCAATCAGTGTGCGCTCCTCAGAAGTCAGCTGCCCACTCAGAACACAATAAACAACGCCCGGGACTGTCTGAAGCTGAAAAGTCAGTTATAAGCAACGAGGTAACACATGGCTCATGTCTGTCGTACTGTTGGCCAATTATGAATTTTAACACGTAGTATCAGACAACATAAGGTGCAGTGCCAACACTTGCGGACAGCCGCAAGTTTTCAAGGTCACTAGCAAATCCACTCACACTTTCGCAGCATTCCTGTTTATAAGCTTGAAATTTTTACAATTATAGTTGGTAAATCAGTAAGCCAATATGTATAAGTAACGACTGACAAGAGAGGGAAGTACGTATAACGTAACATTGAGGAGCGTTCGCGTAGCCATTGTCGCCGTGGGAAAAACAATAATTATTATGTATTCTGAGTGTGTGTTTGTAGCGTTAATTATCCAGCAAGCGAAGCGCATGCTCCTTATTACATTGTCATCTGTGGCCTGTCAGGCTTTACCGTATAGGCCTCTATCCACAGTATCTCATAAACAACAACATTTACTGCAGAAGTTTATTGAACATAAAATGTGTGTTTTGTCCGAAACATTTCTAATTCTGAGAAGAATTAAGTGACATATTATCATAAATGTACATAGGACTTTATGTAAAGTACGCGTTATTCTTTTCAGAGTTGAGTGTAACATGAATTTCCTCGACAGATTTTCGAACGATATTCAAATATCAAAATTCGTGAAAGTCCGTCTATTGGAAGCCGAGGTGTTCCATGCTGACAGACACACAGACATGACGAAGCTAATACTGGCTTTTCGCAATATGGCGAACGCGCCTAAAAACGAGATTATTAACATTACAAATCAGAAATTAGGAGAGTAATTTTTAACAGAAATAAGTTTGTATTTCTACATTACTATGTCCGGAACGAGTTTTCTTTTCTAAAATAATCTCCAATTATCAGCAAAATAATTATTATACCGCGCCTAGGCCCAATTCTTGAGCAATTCAGAGAAATTACGATAAGATGAAAGGAAACCCATACTTCAAACAAACAATTTATATTGAAGGTCCACTTTCCGTATAGACTGCCCTTCTAGAAATAACTCTAGTGGTTGCTGTGAAAGCAATTATCGCGGAGCAGCTGGCATTCCTGTGGAGAGGAATTCACTAAAATTATGTATAGGATCCACACTTACCAGTCCTAAATATTTTGCTTAGTATGTTCTTTTCTGGAACAGAACTGTACCTCAGAAAAGGAAGGTCGATATTCAAGCACTCGGAAGGCCGTGCCATGGCTCAGGCGGTTAGTCGCCGGCCTGTCACCGCAGAGGCCCGGTGTTCGATCCCGGGTCCGTCTTTGTTGGATTTGTGGTGGACAAATTGGCGCTGGGACAGGTTTTTCCCGAGTACTTAGGTCTTCCCCTCTCAGTTTCATTCCACCGGTGCTCTAATACTTATTAAAATGGGAAAATGGTAATCATCTTCACCACAGGTTTGCACAATAAGCTTCAAGGCTGCGGTGCATTGAGAGGCACTCCACCACACAAAAATCTCTGGGAAGGTTTTGTCATGTATTTTTCCTATCATAATGCCACAATAGTGACCTCGAGATGACCCTCTTGGTTCAAATTTCCTGTGTGACTAGCAACCATTCTCCATGTTTCGTGGCTTGATATGAACGTAGGCTTGATCTGTGCTGCCCCCATGAGGCTGCCACAGAAGTTTCACTTACGTTTAAGGTACACGGAAATGGCCGGACAGGAGAGGTCAGCACCCGTGAAGAAGTAACAAACGTGGAATAGCCTATACACTGGTGCTGCTGATGATCACTGTGGATCCTCTTATACCTAGAAGCCTCTTGTCCTAAATCTCTACAGGTAAGAATAAGACATGCTGCATTTCATATAGGAATTAAATAAGTATTTTTCAACCAACATTGTGCATTCTCCCTCATATATTAAAGGTTTCCAAAAACATAAAGACAGAAATGATTGTTTGAAGTGAAAACCAAGAAGAGAATAGACTCCGCGTCCTCGTTCTTATTACTAATTTTATGACATTTGGGAATAGTAAACCTAATCTTGCAAACTTTATTTTTGACCATGGTTCAAAAATACCCTCTCTGGCGCTAAGTTTGATTGGCTTTGGCGCACAGTGCGGTCGCATTTTATGCGAATTTGAAGTAGTGCATTGAAAAAGTGTTAATAAAGCCGTACTTCATGAGCAAAATCTGAAGCAATGTGAATCAAAAGTATTAAAATTGGTGGCGCGGCAGATGATAATGTGCGTGTATGTATGCCAAGAAGGCCTCAGAGAAATAAAGGCGGAAATAATTCAGTAGGGGAGGCCGGATTTAGTTGGCTACACGGGCAATGTGGAACAACGTTAATATCTCGCCTCCCCTTTGTAAGAGCGCAAGACTTGTGGGGCACTATGAAGAGCTACATCTTTCATTGGAGGGAAGTTAGTTGGCAATGTGCTGACAGCTGCCTCGGAAGCAAAATTCCATTGTGTGTGTTTTGCACAACGCCGAGTAATTTTACAAAACTTTGGTAAATACGTATTATTGAGAAGGCTGCTAGGGATTTATCTGAACCAAAGGTGTGTAGTTACGTAGTATATATATGGCAATATGACTGAGAAATAACAGCGTTCCTTGTGCATTTAATCTCAGAGGAAACTAACCTCAAAACTGAAAGTTCGTGTTGGGTCTAGTTGGCACACTTGCTATGGGGCAAGTTGGCTCGCTGTGCCAACGTACCCCGCGGTCAACAGTGTAGTATTCTGTACGCTTCTTATTACTTTCGTCATTTCGATTTTGTTTAAGGAAATATAACTATGGCAAGATCGTGCAAAAGGAAATCTGAAATGGCAAACATTGCCCCAGATACAGCTCTTCGAGCCGTTAGGGCAGCCAGAATAGAAAATAGGTCGATTAGAAGTTAGCAAGAAATTTTGGAATCCCGTTTTTCTCTCCAACGAGATATTGCAGCAGAGCTTTTGAGGATACACGAGGAATTTCACAGAATCCAACCTTCAGTACTGAGTACAAGAAAACTCGTCAGTTAAGTTCACGTGTGTTTCTGCTGTATGGTATAAGCGAACAGGGAAATAAACCAAAAATGTTGCGCAGTTTTATTTTTGATAAATGGGTCGCTACATAAAGTAAAATGTTCTTTATCTTTCACCATACTCCTCATTAATTTTTAAAAATAGGATAAGTGTAATTTCTGCGCGTACGTTCACTGTTGCTGATTAAGAAAACTCAGAGAATTAATTGTAAAGGGCATTAGACATTTACTATGGCTTCTCTGCAAGGGAGGTGAGAAAGTTTTCATTTGAGTAGGCAGTGACATTAAATATAAAGATCCTCGAATGTTGGAGGGGTACAAAAATGGCAGGCACAGAATGGTTTGCAAAGTTCTTGAAAAGGCATAAGACTCATTCACTGCGCAAACCTGAGGCAACAAGCATCAGCACAGCTTCAAGTTCAACCAGACTGATGTTAATGCTTTTCTTTTATAAATCTGAAAGGAGTGTTTGGTCGTCTGCGGCTTGGTTCGGGCGACATATGGAACATGGACGAAACGGCTATAAAAAAGGTGCAGTTATCTGACAGAGTTACTGCGCGCCGTGGTTGCAAATACATAGGGACGCTGATATCAGCTGAACCTGGGAAATTAGCAACTTCAGCCCTGGAAGTTTCAGCGGCAGGAAACACAATGCCGCCATGTTCTATATTCCTTAGGGTGAAATTTCGTGCCCACTTCTTGAAAGGTGTTCCTGCAGAGATTCAAGGTGATGGTACTCGTCCTGGATGGACGAAGGCGGAAAAATTGGTGAAGTCTGTGACACTTTTTTTTTCCATGTGAAACCTTTAAGAGAACGACCAGTAGTTCTCCTTTGGAGAGTCATGATACGCATTTGTCAGTTGTTGCACTCGATTGCTGTGAGGAAGACGGCGTGACAGTTCTCTTCTTCCACCTCATTTTAGTCACAAGCTGCAGCCCCTTGATAGGAGTGTCTGTGGGCCACTAATCCTATGTCAATCATGCGTGTGAAGCATGGATCACAAACCACGCCGAAAAAGGATGACGATATACGACTGACCTGGAATTATCAACATGTCTCTCAACTATACAGCTACTCTTGCAAATATCAAGGCTGGATTCGTGGCCACTGGAATTTTTGCCTACAACAAAGATATCTTTGTTGATGAGGGGTTTCTGTCCTCATATGTAAGACAGACTAGCTCCAGCCACAGACACTGCAGCATCGAACTGCAGTAACGGAAATTTAAACATGATGAGTCTGCAGGACCAGACCTTGCAGGAATTCATTCCCCCGAACCACGTCCTTCCAAAAGAACACATACCAAAACAAATCTTTCCTCAAGCACGTCCTTGACTCCTGAACTTGTCCGTCCTTTTCGTAAAACTGCAGGCAGGAAAGGAACCGCAAACGCTGCTAGAAACAAAAGATATATAGCAATCCTGAGTTTAACGCCGCTGAAAGCAGCCTTGCGAGGTACACAAAAATCGAGACAAGTGACAAAAGGCAAAACCCATCAGAAGGGAAGCAAGAGGCGCCTTTTGATAACTCTGAAGGAGATTCTAAGAAGAAGAGGAAAATATTGAGGAAAATTCAGACTACTCAGAAGAAAATGGTGGGGAAACATTTTGTTTGGTTTCCATGGACACATATTGAAATAGTGTAGCGGGGGAAATATGGGTTCAATGCACCCAGTGCCAAATGTGGGCCCATGAAAAATGCACTTCTGGCTTTTCCTGGGGATATATTTGTCCCAACTGCAAGTCGGATATATCAGATGAAAATTTCTGAAGTATATCTGTAAAGCATTTCATTTTCCGATGTAATTTGTGATGTCTGTCCTTAGTTTTGTGCGGACTGTAAATCAGTTTCATTATGTTGTTAACAGTTAGATATTTTAGCATCATTCATGCTGCCCTGGAATATATTAAATAATAATAATAAATCAGGCTCTACCATGTGCCAAGCTACCCCATCATATGTGCCAACCTACCCCATCATATGTGCCAAGCTACCCCATATATGGGGCAAGTTGGCACACGTGCAGAGGTTAGAAGAATTTCCTTTTCCGTGGATTAGTTATTGATATAACTGCTTAATTACATTTTCTTACATAATATAAGAATGACACGAGCCACCAATACCATTTTCTTTTTTGTATCGTTTGTATGAAAATTGTAAAAAATTAAGACGTGAAAAGTGTGCCAACTAAACCCATTCTCCCCTACGTGTTAGATTATTTGTATTGTTCATTTCGTGCACTGTCGGTACATAATTTGCAGCAGCCAGACCAGCAAAATGCCACCATTAGATATTTATATTAGAATGTCACATAAAATACTGCTACACGTTCGATCCCAAATGGGTCATCATCCGGGAACCAACCAAAGCAGTACTGCCTGAAACTTATGTAGGAACTTTTGGCACAGTAGACATGTTGTAAAAGAGTCAAGTATTTAAAACGTGTACGGTTTTATGTAATATAGTTGTAAAAGTGTGCTGGATCTGCGTACTTGACGAAAGTTAATACATTGCCGTGTTATACTTCGTTAAGTATGAGTGTTGCGAATTAGACTATTTCTTCAGCAGAACGAAGCCAGTGTAATCAGACCAGTCTTCAATAGCAAGTAGGGATAAAACACTTCTTACTTGGGCCGCTGTTGCGTCTCCTATACCTTTTTTGTAGTCACAATATGACTTCTCCATTTGTTCAGGCGTTGTGCTGCACTGATTAATAAAACTGTCGTTAAATTCACTTACAGTTCATTTATGCTCTGCTGAAGCGTATGTTTAGAACAAAAATACGCGGCCATAATCACACCTTCTTTACATGTTTTTTCATGGGAAAATTAGTCTTGAATTGCGCGAGTTTCGAAGCGCAGGAAGTCTTCATGAATTCATCTCTCGCACAAAATACCAGAGCGCTCTGTATCTTAGTTCAGTCGTCAATTCAGTAGCTGGGTTTTTTAGATCCAGCAAGTAGGAGATTATTTTTTTGTAATTAATTTGGTTACAAGACTCTATTCGACGATGCATAAAGGCCTGTTGAAATAAATTGGGGTTGTTTTAAGGAATTTAATAATTAACGACTTCTGTCACCGTAGGTTTTATAGATGTTGGAAATACAAGTATGCCTCGAGTAGAAGTGTTTGCATAAAGACAAAAAGAGGGATATATCAGCTGCACAACCCTTATTTGTAACATAGGCTAGGATATAAGAACGTAAAGCAAAACGCGTTTATTTTCCGGTATCTTGTTTATTTCCTAAAGAGTGTTCTGCCCTGAAAATTTCGAAAGTAAAATGAGAAAACTTTTAAAGAACTTACTTTATCCGTTTTTAATAAACTCTGCTTTTCGGAATGAGTTTTTTAAGGTAGAAAGGGCACAAAGTGGAATGAATATGAAACATTATCGGGCATCTTTCTTATATTTATGGTCTAGTATTGTGAAATTTAGGCTTTATATCACTAAGAACGCATGTGTGCGTACGTGCATGCTTGCGTGAACTAAGAACACCTTGCGCTTCTAAAAGAACATACATATGTCTCTGCATTATGAGATAAGTGCCTAACATTTCCCGCGAGGAGTATAACGTTTGTAATATATCAGGTTGCTAGTGAATATTTCCCTTCTTCAATCTTGTCTTTCTGTAAAAAGTAGAGTAATGAAATAATGGAGTTGCATATTCGACTTTTTAGCAATACGCTACACTACTCCCTTCCTTACTACAATACCATGAACAATTTGATTTCTTAACAGAAAGAAAATGTAATTACAAAGAATTGCGTGCTTACGCCATTGGTTCTGCACAAAAGTGTGTAATGATAAACAGTCTCCGTAAATTGTTAATTATCACACAGAAAATGCATCATTTATTCTTACCTTTAAATTAATGTTCTAAAGCGAAATCTCTCACGCCAGATGCTGCTGCATTTTCTTGTAAGCCACGCATATATCAGGCAATTTGCTCTTTACACCATTCGCATATAGTTGCTTAGCGAATAAACGGCGAGTGGAATAGATCGGTTTACGCACTGAGATCTCATTTGGTCTCCCAGAACACAGCCAGAGCAGAGAGGACTAGGGAACGAGTGACATGGAAGCACGCTCAGAAAGCTTAAGAATTGTAAATTATGGAAATAAATGTATTTCTGTTTTGTATTATCTTTTATATGTTTTTAAACACCCTGTTTTGTAAGTCTATACTTCACTGATTTTAGTAATATAAACGTCTACTAATTAATCCTAGGCGCAAGCATGAAACACCAGGCATGACTAGTAATTTCTAGTGATGTTTTGTAAAAAGGAGGGCAGATAGTGGGCCGTGCCATGGCTCAAGTGACTATTCACCGTCCACACACTGTGGAGGCTTTTGTTGAAGCCCAGGCCAGCCCATTTCTGCGTTGTGGTGGACGAAGTGGCAGCGGGTCAGGTTTCTATCCGTGTACTTGAATTTCCTCCTGCCGGTTTCATTTTACCATTGTTCACACTCATTCATTTATCACCGACACTATACAACATTACCAATTTTTAGCGTTTCTTAAATAACACACTTGCGGAAGGCAGCATATAATATTATTCGCTTTCTTAAATTTTTGGAAGGGGCTCTTGAGGATCATTTTAATTCCCGTTTGCTTAATTACACTGTGCTTATATTGTAACTGTCACATTCTTCAGATCTGTACCAAAGTAACGGTCAAGTGTATGTCACATGGTGCAACCGTTGACCCGGCCGCCGTGTCCCAACCCTGTGCGGGTTGAGCCGCATCGATTATGTCACTGAGTTGGCGCATGCTAACGAAGTAAATATTGAAGCGGTGCAGTAGAGTCAACACATGGCAGGTGCGTGACATCTCCGTCAGTAGGGGGTTTGTGGGTTCAAGGTGCCGTCTGTATATATACACCGTACATCGGATTTGCAGCCTGTTAGAAAGAACATGTAAGCTGTTCCTCAGACACCAATATGATGTAGGTTCTACGCTTTTGTATTACCGTATTTAATTTCTCAAAGTGACAGTGTAATAGTTGTAGACTCGCGTTCTACCCTAGCAGTCACAGCACTGAGTCGGTGCATTAGAAACGAGATTCGCAAGGTGCAATCTGTAACCGAATAAACTCTTTTACATTGGCAACTTATGCATCTTCACAGTCCTACTTTGCGTGATTCCTAAGACTTTGAAACTTATTATGCGTCTTACTTTACTTCTGTCTTTACTAAGGTGAATATTCTTAAAAAGTTTTGTTATTACCGCAAAAATTGTCATGATAAGCATACTTCGGTAGTTGCAGTGCTGTCTCTGCTCTCTTTTAATCTATGCTTTCCTGTTTTTTCTGAGAAAACCGTGGCCTTGAATTTAAACACATGGCTGCCGGACTTGTGAGAAGATACGACCATCACTGTGTGCTTTCTTTTTGTGTAGGAAGAGGTTGGAACGAAGAAAAAAGTTCCAGGAAGAACTATTTTCCTGTCATACATAATAAAATTTACTTATTTGTGTTCAAGCAATAAGTTTTTTGCAGAAGTAAAATGAAATAACGGTAATAATAATGGAGCCAAATATATATCGGACTGTCTGTTTAACAAGAAAGCTGGCTTAAGTTTTGTTTTCGGAATTCATTTCATTCTATCAATTTACAGATACTGGTACACGGACACACACCATACATACGTAGGAATATAAGGGCATATTGTTTCAGTTAGTAGGTAATAATCCATTTTTTGGTGGTGGTGGTGGTGGTGGTAGTAGTAGTAGCAGCAGGAGCTATAGTAGCCGTAGAATTATCGGTATTAGTATTACTGGTTGCAGTAGCAGTAGGATTATCATCATCATCATCATCATCAGTAGTAGTAGTAGTAGTAGTAGTAGAAGTAGTAGTAGCAGCGTAGTAGCCGTAGAATTATTGATAGTAGTATTACTAGTAGCAGTAGCAGCAGGATTATCAGTAGTAGTAGTAGTAGTAGTAGTAGTAGTAGTAGTAGCTGTAGTGAAGGCTGTATGGCAGGTGATATTTTTGTGACTTTTCTTATTGAATATAAACGTCCTTTATTAGGATAAAGTATAAATTAGATGAGGAAAAACAGAAGGCTTTTAACTTATTATTACTTCTTCAGATTGTGTATTACGTTTCTTTCTGTTATGTCAAGCAAGGAAATGAGAATGGCTGTTCACGCAGCATATGAGTAGCTAGTGGTACTTGGAGTTATTCGGCAACTGGACTTGTCCAACGTATAGTTCTCCAGAAACTACACAGCTTTTATGTCACTGCATCTGTTTCTGTCCTCAGTTGTAAAAGGCTGGGAGGCACTTAACCCAGGCTAAAGCATTGGGAGGCACCTACACACTGATCAGTGTCCAAGTCGTTGGGTTTTTCTGGAACTGTCTAGAGATCAAGCAATCCTGAGTGTAATTACCATCGTCAGAATCTTACACACTTGAACAAGCGATGCTTACCATCGTTAGGACCTTGTAAAATATAGAAAGTGATACTTCCTTCTGTTCACGTATTCGACCTTGTTTCCTTTTCCGAAACTTAATACGCTGTGCAAAATCATACTCATTTTACCGGCTTTTATTTGCCGTTCCCGTTGATGATGCTACCCATTGTGCAATCATAATTAGTGCAAATTAGTAACTGCACAACCAGCTTCATGTTTTTTTTTCTGGTGTTAACCGGTTGGTACATTACATAGCTGATTTTAACGGCGTAAGAGCTCTGCCTCACTTACAGGCATAGAAACTGCTGGGCGGGTGGGGAAGGTTCCAAAATTCGTGATCATATAGCAGTGTATTTTTATATTCTGCTGCAGTATTTCCAAACAAAGGGTAAATATAATGTTCCTCGATTTTCTGCCAGCTTGAACTGGTCACAGCCTATTCAGGATGAATATGCCTGCGACCTCTAAAAACGTAAGGTATAAGATTCGAGTTTTCTGGGATGCTGCGCAGTGGGAGAATCTCAAGTCTCGCAAATGAAGATTAACACTTCCTCCTATTTACAGAGCTAACCTTAATCCTTTGAACGATTAATAAAATCATACTTTGCTTATGAGCAGAAAGTGCGCCGGGCGAAGACGGAGTGCCTTGATGAATGCGCGTTTCTTCGCAGGAAGACCCTAGATTATAATTTATACAGACGCCAGCGCCAATCAACGCAGCCTATGTAGAAATTTTATATCTTTCAAGATCGCATGTCAAAAGGAAATTTTAAAAGCTGAGGGGGGTGGGTGTTGCGGAAGAATATACAGGAACATAAAACGTGACTATCAAGTGGCCTAAAAGTGCAAGGTAGCTAATTTAACTGCTTGTGGAACCAGGATATATAGAGAGCATCTTTTGAACTCCTGATATTGCATCACATGTTAAGAAATAAGTTCTTAATGTTGCTCATACTTATATAATAATCACACTGACAAGATATGTTCTTCTAAACGAAATAGGAGGCTGAAAATGGCAAGAAAATGGGGACTGAAATTGCTAAAGTGATTTCCCTGAGACCGTTAGCAGGCGTTTCACTGAGAGAGCAATATACGAGTGAGAATAGTGCAAGGTAACTACGTAAGACAACTTTACACATACGGTTCCTGGTAGCAGAAATAAAAGGAGAGAATATCTTGATAGACTGGAGAAATACCGTGTCCCAAAATAGCTCGCATTTATAGTCGATGAGGAAAAACAAATGTTGGAAGCCCTACAAAATTATGGTCATAAACCGGAAGAGATATTAATTGACATGTGCCTAGTACTAGACTTGGGATAGGCGGTGGCGCAGTTGGTTGAGGCACTGTGCTACAAGATCGGAGGTTGCGGCTTCGATTCCCGATGGGGTCAATGGGATTTTTCATTGATTTAATCCTTCCGGCCGCCCTCAGCATCTAACAGAAATGAGTATCATGGATATCTTCGGAGGAAGGGGTAAAGGCGGCCGGTGCCTAGAACTGACAAACTTACCACCTTCAAGTGCCCTTTGTATAGAAATTCTGGGAGCCTCAAACTTCTGGAGCCCTAAGGGCCTGACCAGGCCTGTAATGGGATAGATAGAAAATAGTGAAAGCTGATGGTGATCCCTTTTGTTCAGTGGATTTTTCGAACTTGACAGATCTTGCAATTATCTTCGTAATTAAGAGAACATAAAATTCGTAGGACAGACTCTGTTCATGGCAGTTGACCTAATTTAAACAGTGTAATAAATCTACGGTGTGTCAGGTGTTGGGCGTGCTAGAAACTGTGTGAGGAGTATCTTTGGTATTGGTTACTGTGTCCAATCATTGTACGAAATAAATGATGAAGATGGAGACAACGATGCGTTTGAAATACATTTTTTCTGGAAACGTAATAACACGCATGTCACCTAAACACTGCCTGTATGACTGTATGAAAAGTGGAGACATTCGTGCGACAGACCTTTAATTATGCGACTTATAAACGGGTGTTTACCATTCCACTGGGACACTCGTGCAACAGACCTTTAATTATGAGATTTATAAACGGATGTTTACCATTCCACTAATTACTGTAGGCTACATGCTGCATGTCAGCTAATCTTTTGATCGTACATGTAAGAGAATGTATCAAATGGGTGTCATTCACTTCCGGAAAAGTCTGCTATTTTTCACAGTCGTATCTCGCAACACGTCAACAAATATAACTCTCGTGCAGGCAGTACAATTTCATCGCAGACGGTATGGTTGTAATTCTTCATTCTTTCGTAGCGCAACAGGCCCTAGTGGGCCAGGCCAGAGCCTCCTCATTAACGCGGCTTCACGATCACCTCAGACACACCACACTCGGTAGGGCTCCTCTGGACGAGTGACCAGCCCGACGCAGAGACCTCTACCTGAAACACGCAACACTTACAAGAGACAGTAATCCATGCCCCGGCTGGATTCGAACCCACAATCTTAGCAAGCGAGCGGCGGCAGACCCAGGCCTTAGACCACGCGGTCACTGGGATCAGCATTAATTCTTGTTTACTGAATTTATATCAATCCTGAGGAAGTTTCCGAGCAGGTTAGATTGGGCGTTCATTAATAATAGGGCTTACGGTCACTGCCCATAAATCAGATGAAATATGCCGAACACGTCTAATGCTGTATTCTGTATAAAATGTCTTCAACAGATTAAATGGGATGAGAACTTACGTACGCGTACAGGTAGTTCTGGGCATCGTACATTATTTACCCATGTTAAATGTAATTCTTTGTAAGGTATTCAGAAACCTGGATTATATAGTCTCATCGCAGTTGTATATATTTTTCTCTCCCTTTTCTTTTTTTTTTCTTCTTTCTGGTGGTTTGTAGGATTTCGTCTGTGGTATAATGCGTAAGGCCCACTATGCCTATCGCTGTATCTTTTCTACGTATATAGACACGGTTTAATGTTTCGTAGCTGTGCATTTGGCAGTTTTATGCACAAGGGAATCTGCTATTTAAGGTTGACAAGGTTTATTACTGTGGGGCGCCAAGGGGTAAAGGGGTTCCAAATAGAAATCAAAGGTCTACTTTTGTCTAATGTGAATTTCTGAAATATATTATTCCGGCTAGTATTATGAACTTTGTTTTATTTGTTCTTAGTCAAAAATTTGTTTCTTCAGTACGTATTTTTTGTAGGTTCTCCTTTAAATCTGGCACGCATAGTCTAAAAATATCACATTGTCGCTGTTTTCTAATTTTTGACTTACAAACAAACAAAGAATGTGTAGTTCTTTTGTGGTCCGCCGGTGTACGAATTCCACATGCCTGGTTGCAGCGGTTCGTTATTTATCGTAATCCGCCAATGCCTAAGGAAATATTTTCCATGATGGTCACCTTAGTGTTTACATTACATGCAAATATTACTTAAATAAATTTTGCGTGCTTTTACACTATATGTTACCATACATTATTCGAAAATGTTAAAGTCAGTGTCGCACCCATATTGCAATTTTGGGCATCCAAAAGCTTATTTTTACTGATCGTAGGAAGTGTAAGGTAGAGGGTTGTAAGAATAGTAACCACGCGTGTAACAACACAATAAACGTTTGACTAGAAATTTTTAACCCGAAAGAAAGCAAAGACAAAAATGACAAGCATACACCAAACGCAATAATTAAAAAAGAATTGACATAGAAACCGCATCGTATCATAGTCCTTTTACCTCTTCTACCTATTCACGGCATGTGTCGATGTTTTTGTTTTTCCACTTGATCACACCCGGACACACGCCACAGTTGGCAGGAATCCTCTGGACGAGGGATCGGCCCGTCGCCGAGACCTCTTCTTTACAACACGAAAACACTCACAAGAGACAAACATCCATGTTCCCAGTGGGATTCGAACCCACGATCCCAGCAAGCGCTCGGCCGCAAGACCTACGCCTTAGACCGCGCGGCCACCGGGATCGGCGTCGTAGAAACCGGTTGGTCGAAAACGTGTAGGACTTCGCAGTAGAAGAAAGCCTTCTTTCACAGTCGATATTGATTACGGGGCCTATCTTGCAAATGATGACACTGTTCAGTAATAACTTGTTATCTTACTATCCCCGTTGAAATTTTTCGAAACAACGGAATGAAACCAAATAATTTTATCAGCATCGCTTTCGAATTATTATGATACTTCGCTCACGTTTTTTTTAATTTGGCGCCACTCCATGAGGTGCTTCCTTATAAAAACGCTTAACATGGCGGTTAACGCTAATGACATTACTATTGCACCTAGAACGTATTTGTACTCTATTTCAACTCAGAAGTTTTCGTAAAATTAAAAAAGAATATATAGCCCTCCTTTTGATTGTTTTAATTTTCCAATAGAACTGGTAGAGATTAAGTTATTTGCGTTCCTTTCTGAAAGAAAGAGACCACTTGGGATACTTAGACATAGATAGCAAGAGAATTTTACAACTCATCGTAAATAAACAGGACTATCCATGACTATCCACGGGCACCACCATCATCAGCTTCTGCAGTTTGGCCACTTCCAGCGTCTACATGTACAATACCAACACAGTCCGATATGAAAAACTTGCGCCGTGAACATGCGACAACTTCTCCGACAACGCTGTAAACCGGTTAGTCTAAATATGTCTTTGCAGGCGAAGGTGTGTTTCTTCGTCGATCACCTCATATCATTGTCAGTAATCGCATAACGTCATTGTAAGTAGAATATCATGTACACGTTATTTAATGTTTGCTTTTCATTTCAAGAAAACTATGTCAATCTGCTTCCTCAGACGAGTAATTTATGTTGATAGGCGAACAAATAAAACAGTCAAGTATGAGATTTGACGTTCCCGGAAGACTTCAGTCTTCACGAGAACGCTGGCTTACCTGACGAACGAAACTCCAATACTGATCACTCATTGCAGTGATATTAATTGTTATTTCTGTCCTGTAAAGGCAGAGTTAAGTCACAAAGTAATTATAGTACAGTACTAGAAATATGAAAATCAGTGAGAAAATAAAATTTCAGATATTTAGAGCATGATATCTATTAAGTACCGAGAAAGTACCAAACGTCTGAACATTTTAATGTACACGACATGAAGTGCGGAAGTAAAAGCAAATTTTCTTATATCAGAATTTAGGTTGATAACATTGAAAGCGATGGAAAATACGTAAATATTAATTTTGCCTCAAATGCGTTATACAGATATTAGTTTTCTTTCAATTCGCTATGTATTTTTAGTGTTTATAATCATGTAACAAGCTAAACGTGACCGCTGCTTTGGCAGAATGCGCCAAAGAAGAGTTTTGATCCGATTACTTATGGTCAGAGGGTTGAAAACTAGTGACATTTACGGAAGAACGACAGCTCACTCTAACCATGATTAGGCTTTTCTCTGTCAGACGAAAGTTTACGAATGAGAGGATGAGTTAAAACGCATGGCTCACAGGGCTTTATATTGCGCGGAGTATAAGAATATATTCGATGAATCACAATTGATGAAAATACGTTTGAATTTAGAATCCCCTCCAAAATAAACAGTGCTAGAGCAGTCTAAAGCCAACTGGATCATTTATTTTGATAAAATCCTGAACACAGCAGACAGTATGACCAAGTATTTTGCAAAATACAGCCATTTCGTAGAAAGAGTAACTCCTGTGTGATCAGTTTCTTTTCCCAAAAAGACATTAAAATTTTTGCTGAGTTTCGAATTTTCAGCTATGCTGTATGGCCAGACTTTTAAATCACAAAGTCTCCGTTGTTTATACATGACGCACAGTTAGCACATGAACACACAAAGGCACGTGCCATAAATACTTGCTGGAATCGTTCACGTATAAATCTCACCTCAACGACCCCTGCGTTTTCTTTGCAAATTGATGGCACTGTTCGAACTTGTTCCTAGGTTACTAATCCTCACAGTAAATAATTGTATCGATTGGCGCCGTAGCCAGATTTGAACACATTTCAACATATTGGCACTGTAATATCGCCTAATGTACGAAGTAGACATCAGATGTTTAAAGCACTTTCGTAAATGTGGCTGATTGTTTTCCTTGTTACGAGAGAATAACATTGACTTAGTGCCCGAGGGTTTTGCCTTTCCTAGCCCAAGTTTACTTCCCTAAGTTTGTCAGAAGGCCACAGCAGATGTAACGTTCCGCTTTTGATTGAAACCCTCTAATGTGTGCATTACGTGGTCGTCGGCTTTGCGATCATGGCTCTCCGCTTCCACAAGCTGCCAATCCATCGCGCGCTCGTAATGAAAAATTAATTCCGCTTGGTTTATAGTTTACGTATTTTACTTTGATGTGACAAGAGCTGAAATCACTTGGCTTTGAATTAAGTATGACACGATGATGGTGAATTTTCAGTTAAGGAAATTAAAAATGTGAACCTGCCAGCAGGAGCGTCCTTCACATTCTTGGTTCTTTTTCTTCACTCTGGACACAGAACAGGTGGAAACCCATTTCAGCCTCTAATCACGATCCCTGTGTAAGCTCGCTTCCTTGCCACGTATCATTCAGTTAGAGCAAGCTGTCTCCGTGGAGGCTGGAGATTAGTCCCAGAACGTTAGATGAGGACTTATTGTGGGGAATATAGCACTTGCCTTGTGTTTTTCCGTGAAATGCCAATAAATATTTACAATCCTTCCGTGTTTCTCATGAGTCTGAACTGACATTTTATCCCAAATGCAATCGATTCTGTTGAGGCTTTCCCATTCACTGTGTGTGTGCAGTACGCTGAACTTAGAAGTGTTAAATGATAGGAAGAAAATAATGCAATGCGTTTCAGGGGAACTTCGTCAGAAGGCAAACAACATTCACGCTTTGAAATTGTGTCACATACCTAATGCAGCAGATTTTCTCCCAATTTTTTCGTACGTGGAAATTGTTTACATAACACTCTAGCCCATCATGGACAGAACACAACTCCAGGTTCATGATTGAGTTTAGGGAGCAAATAATATCAACTATACTTCTTGCTGTCTCTGTCTAAATAAAGAATCTGGCTGAATGTGTAAATTAGTACTGCATAACTTAAGGTATAATTACGTGTTTGAGACACAATTCAAAATTTCAAGACCCGAAATTCGACAAATTTAAACCACAAGTTTTGACGCAATTTTCATCTTATTTTTAACACAAGCACCTCTCATATTTCGAACAGTGAGAAATTCCTTATAATCGTGGGATTTAAATGTCGTGATATCAGTTCGAATGTGTAGGCTTTCTTTCTGCCACTACTGCAGAATTGTTTTGCAGCTAAGACGAAGACACATTTATTACAGTCTACAACTTGACATTAATTCGTATGTGGTTTATTTGACCGTGCAGCCAGCAATGTGCCCTGCGTTAGGTTTCATCATGAATGATGAAACTGAATTGAAGCGATCACAACCTTCTTGCAATACTGCATCTCAATTTCCCTGAAGGGACTGCGAGTTAGAATAATCGATAACCCAAAGGAGAATCGAAATATTTATCGCTCGAATGAAAGTCTGTAAAGTTACCTTTATACCTGCCCTTCCGATTTCTTCGGTATTAAAAATTTCTGATTCATATATGCAGATATATCTACTCCTATCCCAAAATCTTTTGTCTTTACCACGTTAAAACTTCGGAGATAGAGAATTTTTAAACTTCATTTCGGTACTTTCATGACACAAATTTCACACAGGGTTTCGAGAAAACGTACAAACTGCTTGAAGAGGTGTTACAGATTGCAGACCCTTCGTCTTCTTTTATGATTCTCCCTTCACACACATAAAAGAAAAGGAAGGAAGAAGTAGGTCAAGTAATGTTTTCATATCAGGAGAAGCACTTTTCAGCTGCAACTCTCACTGGAACAATTTGGCAAATCCACTTACACTAGTGCCATAAATGTAGCAATAAACTGCAGGAATTTCTGTCGCAAGTTTTAAGCATAACTTTTCTACATGATATAGCTATTACTTTTACCTGACGAAAAACTAAAATATTTTGGTAAAACACTCTAGCACCTGCAGTTGTTTCATAGATATATATCGCAAACACTAACGCCTGCAAGAATAATCAGTCACTTGTCTCTCCAAACAGCGCCGTGCCTGCTACGTAATGGCATGTGACGACTCAGTAGCCGAATGTAAGGGAACAGACATTAAAGACATGTCGAAACTGTTTTGTGCAGTGATTCTTCTTTCGGCAGGTCCGCGGTTAGTTTATAGACGATGAGGCTGTAACAAGCAGCAAGGACTGCGGACACGTCGGTGATAAGCTCTTTGAATATGAAATAGATCAATAAGGTAATGCCTGTTTGCATATAAGACGGAATTTCATGTAAAATGGCTATGATTTTCTTTGTACAAAATGCTTACTAGAAGTAATTTGGATGAAACAAGAAGGTTTTTGACAATTTTCGTATTAAAGATAATAATATAACTATATATTTAAGAAGTGGGCATTTTATGATTTTGCCAAATAAAACTGCGCGACCGGGATGATTCCACTTTTGTTTCATAAATTTAAACGTTTTGTTTTTACCACATTTTATGTTAAATCCAGACAAATAGGCTGGTCCGTCAGAAATTATGGTTACAATGCGTATATCGTAGGTTTTTTGTTTTCATCTCTAATTCCAACAGTTCAGTTTTAACAGTACTTCTGTCCCACAAATCCTGCACATAGTCCCCACCACAATTAGGGCATTTATCTTATCGTGCAATGACATTTTTATTGCCTAGTGACAGAGGTTTCTTTCCTGCGTCGTTATCAGCCATCATATCACAACTGGTTTCGCCGGGCTCTCGCCTTTCTCTATGTGGAAGACATACTTTTGCTTCACCGCTGTAAAGAAAATCATTCGGGGGCCAGTTCCTTCGATATAACCCCAATCAGAAGTAGGTTATTTTCTGACGGACCTTCGTAAGATTTATGTAAGTATTTTTACCGATAGACAAGCAGCTAGCGATATCCCGGATTGTCGGACTTTGTCTTGTCTTTCGGTATGTTGCCAGCAGTTCAATACAGCCTACATGTCAAGCTGGATTTCTCACAGCAGGAACTCGCAAGAGTACTGTCTACTTGAATGTGACTTTATACCATTTACTACATGAGTACCAAAGTTTTGGAGGATCTCGCTGTTTTTATTGTCTACGCTGAAGATTGAGGACGCGGATTTCTCTTTAACATTGTTACATATATAACCAGCGACCTAGCATCACAGCATGGAAGACAGGCCTCTGTACTTGTATTCGTTTGCCATTTGTTTCGACTATTGGAAAATAAACTACCAATAAAAGGTCGTCTAAGGTTTTATTTATTTGTTTAATTTTGTTCATTTTGCGTCGCTGTCATTGAACGTTTCCTGTCCACACCATGAAGGCATATAGGGGGAATAGCGGTATAGCTCCTATCCGTCTTAACCTTGGCGCTAGATGGAGGTGAGCTATTAACAACAGGCCGTAGAGGCTTTAAAGGTAATATAGCGTCGAATGGTACTGTAGTATGTGAATGGTGACTTGAAAAGGATATAGACAGAAGCTACCGTAGTCTTCTTTGAAGTGCTGTTCCAGCATCGAGTGTTTACTTAGGCCTAAGGCGTCATTAAACACTTTATTATAACGGTGAACTTTCTGAAGACCAGTGGTAACTAAATGTAACACCTGCTGAAACGGTAATCTTAACAGTGCTGTGAGACTCTCGTATGCCGCAAAGTTCAAAACGTGTATTTTGCTACACACTGGACAGGCCCATATGTGTTTAGTATGAATTCCAAAACAAATGCCCAGATTTCCTTAAGCAGCACTAACCGTTTGGTTTTTGTGAAGGAGGCGGTACCATGTCGGGGACAAAACCGTTTTCCGTCCTCAGGCAAAAGACTAAAATAAAAGGATGCTTATTAAGTACTGACAGGATCAGCTATTATAAACCTTAAACGCCCAGAATTCATATTTACTTTTGTTGTTGGGCCCAATACTATATTTTCTTCCCTTTCTCCTTTGTCTGAGGGCGGAAACCCATCATGTCCCCAAAATATTTTATTTTAAGCAAGGGGCAATGGACACAGTCCAAATATTGAATTATTCCAAATACGTCACTTCTAGTATAAGAATGTGGGTAATCTGACTACATGCAGGCATACAATGCCGATCTTTATTAATATTTGTCTAACACATCTAGCGTTTGTAACACTTGCTATAGTAGAGATCTGTTACAGAATACTGCCTTCCCTTTTCATTACTGTAAATTAATAACTAAGTAGATATGACTTTGTGATTTTTGAGATTTAAGCTGGCAGTCGCTTAGTGATGTGAAAAATTTTGTTTATGATAGTATTTAAGTCTATATATGTCTATAATTTTGTGTGTATAAGAGTATGTGTGAAATGTGACAATAAGTCAGACAGGTCCTATAAATGAAAATGTTGTTAAAAAGTCTGATAATATTATTAATTTCTCCAAAAATGCATTTAAATTGAGTTCATGATATTTTCTTAGCCGTCTTATAAAGTTGAAGGTTGATATGAAGGCTGTACGTAATATATTTATTTATGGTGAAGACTAGAAGCTGGAAGACGGTGCTTGGAGGGAAAGAAATGAACGAGCACCGCCGTAGCAAAACCCGAAATTTCAGCGCGGCTAATGTCAAACTCTCCCTTGGACATTGTTCTGTTACGGTTTCGTTTACTACCGACCTTACCAGAGTGTCACCATAAAATCCGCGTTAATCCCAAGAGATTCCCCTCAAAAAGATGGAAGCATTTTTAAGTGGCTTTTTAACATTTTCTGTTGCTCAGAATTAACAGTACATGTATAATGTCGGTGGTACATGAATGGCTGGAACTTGGAACTTAGGTGGAGTAGAAGCAAGAGCGGAAAACCGCAATCTTGCCCCACTGCCGCTTCGTCCAACATAATTCCCTCTGGAGAGTTCTGAGACTGAACCCTTGCCTTGGCAGAAGAATGCAGGAGAGGACCTTGCGATATGAAGAGTCAATTTGTCCATTAAGAAGTTTTGCGCAGCTGACACCGCGCGGTCCACTGGTTTGACAACATGCTTAATGATAAAGACCCCTCACCTAAAATACTCTAAGTTGCGAAACTCCTAAAAATGCCAGGAAATTGCCCGGATTTTTTAAAATTGTGTTCACTCAATTATCGGGCTTTTGTGGGCTTGTTAGACGAGTTGGAGCTCGGGTCCTCTTAATATAGAAATTAATTTTCGGTCCGCTGTTTGGTTTATTTTCGTGTCATTGTAACTAATTTAATTGGATATTAAAAACTAATGTGAGAAAGCACAACATTAAGTGAAATCCAGATTCACCCTTGTACACTTTAGGCAAGTTCCATGTTAGGGCCTTATCATAATTCACGACCGTTTCCTTCCGTAGAATTTCCTGTTCGTCACTCACAATCTGTGAGAGTCGACACTGTAAAATGTCAACATTTTAAACGGCGATTTATATTAACAGCTCATCAGTCATACTGTCTTCAGGTAATGCGTCATTGGAAATAATCTATGGATCCAGAAGATATTTGTATTAGTTTATTACACAAAGAACGAGATTGCTATGTGGCAGTTCCAGCATTAATCATCATCATCATGACCATAATTCTGTGGCTTTGTATTGCATATGTCTTAGTAGAACTGTCTAAGAGTTTCAGCCCAACATAATAAATTACAGTGAAAGTGAGAAGAGGCAGATGTTTCCAGGGACATTCTGTAGACCGCAGTAAATACCCAGTATTTCACGTCCCGCACACTCTTTTCGAAACGAGTTGCTTGCGAGGAAGTGGACATAAAGGAGTAAATTGTACATTCTGGTAGACATAAAAAATGATACATAAGCGGAGAATTAGTTCTGGACCTTACGCTATATACAAGTAAAAGAAACACTGACATGTCTCTCATTCATCTCTCCCAGAATTCATGACAGACTTGTCCTGCCTGAAGTGTGAGGTCTAGCTGTATAGAAGGTACTGGGAATGTACGCCGCAGGCGCAGGCTGTGGCGATGTCTGATTTCGTAGACAGTTAATACATTAAAAGAAATTCAGCGTAGAATTTTTTTATTATTACCAACCACTGCACAATAATTCTTTTTTACTCCTACATGTTTCGGCTAACCACTGTAGCCATCATCAGGGAGTCATCACAGGCTTGCGCAGCGTACACTATGTACAGAATACGGAGATACTACACGTGAAAAAATATCGGCTAACATAGCCGGCGATCTCCACCCCGAAAGCTAGAAGTGATTTGCAAGCTGTAAAAAAAAGGGGGGGAACGCTGGTTATGTGTATAGTTTAGACTACGTTGTATGACTGTTCCACTAAGTTTCCACATAGTCTCCGCCACTGTTTAGATATTCATCTTACAGTTGGACGACATTTTGTATTCATGTTCATAGGGCTGTTGTCAGCTATATGTCACAGCTGTTTCCACATTGTGGGTATCTTCCACTTTGTGGTCACCAAGTACTGTATTTGCTTCAGTGCAGGAAGTATACGGTAATTGCTCGGAGATGAATTTTTCTGATATAATCAGAGTCAGTGTATGTTCCTTGCTTACGGAGTTGTGGAAAGCGGAAACTTACTTCCTGAACAACCCTCGCCCGCCGCTTCCCTGTGTGTGTGTGTGGGTGCACACGCTGTTAAGAACATGCTCCAAGTCGTTCTTGACATTAAAATACAAAAATATATTATTTCAGCTTCCAACTCTTTGCATTAGTCCGTTTTGTTTTTCACGTTTTGTAATATGTGTATTTGGCTTGAGAATACTGCTCACTGTTACTAACATGTAAGTTCGGAAATGTGCGTATAACGTTATTATTCTCTTATTATCTCAAAAAACTTTAAAGCTTGAGGAAGATGTGTAGTGCACAATCACTGTGCACTTTATTCTTCCGCATAAAGTTTGTCCGAAATATTTTTCGCTCCAGAGATATGCAGAAACGCCTACAGGGCTCTATGCAGATTAGTAATTGAAAGTGTCCATTGTGTATAAGAATTTAAACACAAGAACAGCTTTTGTTAAACTATCAAAAACCAGATTTCATAAAAATCCACTGAGCGATTTTTCGAGTTTTCTTTTTGTACAAACGGAAGGACAGTATTATTTTAAAGGCGCTTGTTAGCGATGTAAACGTGTCTATAAAGGAAGTTTCACTTATCCGTGCCTCCAATTATTGGGACCTGTGGGAGTTTTAAAGTGTAATTCTGTGCACTTTTGAACTGGGCCTCACAGCTGGATTGCTTGTAGTGATTAACAGAAAAGTTCCTGCCACTGCTGGGAATCAAACTATTTTCGTCCAGCCCTTAAGTTAAACACTTCCCTGTCTGCTTGTTATTGGCATGTTGTCGAAAGTGACACGCGAGATGATTTTGTCACAGAACAGAGAGACGCCAAAAACAATCGATGGCTGCAGCAGTGGCACTTAACATTTTCTCTTTCGTGTTTCGGTAAAATGGCAGCGAATTTTCTGAGAACAAGCACGTGCTGGCCTTTCTGCTTATTTACGCTGTAGAAATAAACGTTGTTAAGAGTAGTTTTATACTCACACGCGTTTAACACTCTCAGTTAAAATATACGCTGACGGCATACAGGATATTTAAGATGTCAGGGGATTTTTCTGTACCCTAAGTAATGGAAATACAGTAATGTCAATTTACTTACTAATGATAAGATTGTGTAGAAGTGTAGTACAGTTCAGCTTATAAATTTATTCGCTAAAAGGAAATAAAAATAAAATACTCTAGAAAGTAGAAGTTTTGGGCGGTGCCATGGCCAATGCGGTTAGTCGCCAGCCTCTCACCGCGGAAGCCGGGGTTCGATTCCGGGTCAGTCTAGGTGGGGTTTGTGGTGGACAAAGTGGGACTGGGACAGGCTTTTCCACGAGTACTTCGGTTTTCCCCCTGTCAGTTTCATTCCACCTGTGCTCCAATTACATGGAAAAACGGGGAAAATGATCATCACAGGGTTGCACAATACGCCTCAAGGCAGCGGTGCGTCCCTAGGGTCTGCTGCGGGGCCCTTCGCCACAAAAAAATATAAGCTTCAGGTTTTCAGTGCGAGTGTTACTCAGATCCTGGCCTCCTTTTTTTTTTATTTGCCGCGTAACATAGTGAGTTTTTGCTACATTTCAGAGATGTCTGCTGTCGCCTTCTTCACGATGATTCAATTTGGTACCAGATGGAAGCTGAAGTGGCTGTGACAAAGACTTTGGGCAGTCAGAGTTTTGAAACGGGAGCAGGGCGAAACATATGTACTATCATACACGGTGTAAAAACCCTAATGGCTATGCTTTTAAAATGGTATATTTTAAACTGTGATATTAGAAGTCTAACTCGAACTCAATCGATCCCAGTGGCCCCGCAGTCTAAGGCGTGGGTCTCCAGCCACTCGCTTGCTGGGATTCAAATCCCGCCAGGGGCATGGATGTCTGTCTCTTCTGAGTGTCGTGTGTTGTCAGGTAGAAGTCTCTGCGACGGGCCGATTACTCGTCCAGAGGAGTCCTACCGAGTGTGGTGTGTCTGAGCGTGATCGTGTAGCATCGATAATGAGGAAACCCTGGCCCACTAGGGGCTGTAGCGCCACTGGAAAGAAAACATCTAAATCACGGATCGCCATGAACAAGCCGCAGGCAGCTCAGTGTGCGCGGACCTTGGTTACGTAAGACTGTGTCGGGGCGCCGTAAGGTAGGCCATGCAGAGTGAGTGAGTGTACTAGGGAACACGTCTCAGTAAAGAATCACGCAACATTCAACAAGCAATACAAATTAAGTGGTACTTTGAGCAAAAACCAGGCAGCCGCAAGTTTCCAAGCCGGGTGCAAGACTGCATATTTCCTCCGACTATGCCAATATTCATGCTTGTCTCATCCCAGAGGCCCGGGATCGATCCAAGAAGATTCACGTAAGGTTCGTGATATACAAGTTGCAACTGAGACATTTTTTTCCTCAGAGTTATTCCGCTTTTACCTGTCACTATCACTCCACGAATGGACAGTTTTCTTTTCTTTTTTTTTCAGCTAATGTGGTCGCTGTGTAAGCTTACCAACTGTCAGCGTAGTTAAATAAAACAGAAGCGTGCTCCTCGTACCACGCCCGATGCGAACTTATATCCTCCCGGCATTTTTGATGCTGTACGTTTCCCTGTTATGGCAGCATTCTCACACTGCAGTCCCAGCGTCTTCATGCAGCAAATAAATAATTCAACGACTGATTTTAATGGAGTACAGTCACTGCATAGGCGTCCTACATTTTTCGCAGACAGAAATAATACTCTTCTATCTGGGCAGAAGGGGCACGCGTTGGGGCAGTTGGTTGAGGCACTGCGCTACAAGCCGGCAGGTCGCGGGTTCGATCCCTGATGGTGTCGTTGGAATTTTTCATTGATTTTCGGTCACACTGTGGCCGTGGGGTCGACACAGCCAGGAATATTTCCTGGGGACGTAAAGGAGGTCGGTGCGTAGGGCTGACAAACTTACCACATTCATATGCTGATTGTCTTGAAATCTGGGAGCCTCAACCTCCTGGAACCCTCAGGGCCTGTAACAGGATTGCTTTACCTTTATTTAGACAGAAAGGGAAAATCAAATACTTGTCCATAAATATATTTCTCACTTTATTCAGAACAGAGTCCAAAAGAATGAGGTGTGCTGATAATCTTAGTTTGATTGAGGGACACTGAATCGTCACGAACAGTCTGTCCTAATATATTGTCTTAGACAAGGATGTCATCTTAGTTTCAGAAACTGCGTTAATGCATGAGGGGTATTAAGCACTCACAAATAACATACT
Source organism: Coptotermes formosanus (assembly GCA_013340265.1). NCBI lineage: Eukaryota > Metazoa > Arthropoda > Insecta > Blattodea > Rhinotermitidae > Coptotermes > Coptotermes formosanus. The sequence goes on along the minus strand of BLKM01000154.1, from coordinate 53,542 downwards.
TATTGTACTGCTTTCCGCTATTTCTCAAATTTTCTGCAGCTCCTGTGTCATGTTAATATTGAAGGATAAAAATTTGTCTCAAATAAGTCTATGTGTTGCACCTTCATTTCAGTTTCGTATGTTACATTGATGACTGAGATGCATTAATTTGTCACATGTAGCCCTACTTACTACAGGCCTGCTCTCCTAGTCTACTTAAACGAATTTTTCTGATCTTCAGACTTACGTACATTAATGATTTACATCTATGGACGTAAAGTGATGACAAAATTCAGTTCTTGTCGCATATTTTTAGTCCCGTGCTAATTTAACGGATTGTTTTATTTCCATATTTCTTGTATGTGTCTGTAAGCACCAAATTATCACACACACTTGGTGGTAATTTTGCTGCTTTTTTTCCAATTTAACGATATGATCATCAGTAACTCTAGTTATTTTGCTGTTGCATTAAATTAACGACACTTGTCTCATTTTTATCACTGTTATTAATGACAGAGTGAAACTCAGTCTTTTCATAAATTTATCTTATTGCCTTGCATAATTCTTTATCTATTGAACTGTGCCTACTGAGTTTCATGGTTTAAAACGTCGAATAAATATGTCAATGAGAAAGACGCCTTTCAAAGACGTGGAGGGAAGCGGTCTTTGTCCATTTAAATGTACTACCCTAACATCTTTTCTGAAGTACCTATGGAAGCCCACGAAATTTCCAGAGCGTGTAGCTGGTATCCGGATCTAAAATCGAAGATTTGAATATCCATGTAAGAGTTCCATTCAACCACAATATCTGGAATCTAATACTACACTCAACTTAAAGCAAATTTATAGCCCGGACTTTACAGGGTTATTGTTTGTTACTGATGTTGTTTTTTAGAAAATCGGTTCATACTTAACCTTTTAAAGCCTAGTGGTAACTTTACATACGACCAGGTTTAACATTAAAAAATTCTACGTGGTGCCCACATTGCGTTTATGTGTTTTGTACGGATCTCAGAACAAACAGCAACTTTTGCCTTACAAACATTAAGAGATTGGTTTTTATAACTGAGGTGGCAAGTGTTTACAGCGCGGTACGCACTGAGTCCTTATATAAAACAGATGTGCTTCCTCTTTAAAGGATTAATCACGTGCGTGACGAAAATCGTGACGATTTTTTCAAATTAAGAGTTCAAGCTTTGCGTGAAGATGTAGATATATATTGCTCTCAAAGAATAGGTAATATACTGTTCCCGCAATGCAGAGCTGTTTTCCACAAAAAATGTAGGAATGTAGAAGCAGAGAGAATAACGTCAGGTGGGGTACGGCAGTCCGGTTTGGAAACTAGTGTTGCCCAGAATCTGAGCAAAACCACTAACCTGCACGGACATTATTTAAGCTTAGCCCTAGGCTTTAATTGGTTGTTATTTCAACAACATGACTTAGCAGCTCAGCTTTCTTGGTGCAAAAATTTGGATCCACGATAGACACCACTCTACAACAAAACACTCGTTCTGGGAATATAGGAAATGGCACAGAAGTAGTGCAAAGAAAAATGCAAATTGGATGGTATTTCGTAAATTTGCGCAGCGCTGTTTTTGCCACTATGTTGCACCTTCGAATTTACAGTGTCTGAGAGTTCATTCTTCATAATCGTGAGTTCTGTAACGCTTGTCAGAATGAAGTTGACTTGACAGAGATGCATCGACCCGTCAGCAAGGAAATAAACGAACCATAATAATTAGACTTGCAGATGCTTCGTATTAAAAACCACAATGTAGTTACTGCGCTTCCCTGTAGCTACTTGTTATACGTATGTGGGGGGGGGGGGGGGTGCTCGCGCTCGAACACATTGCGGTAACTTTGCAGGGAATACATAATGTATAACACTATGCGTAATTCGGGTTGCAAGAACGTTGATACAGGGCAGACAAATTATGAGTTTAATGTAACCTAGCGGCAGACCTCTGTTCTGTCCTCACCGCTGCGCAAGGGAGATGCATCAATCTACGGAACACGACAAAGTAATTAACATTTCTTCGTATCAGTATTGCCAGAAAGTGATTTGTGCTTTTCATTTATTTAAATTCCAGGAAGGTCCTCCTCTTTAAAAATTAACTCCTAATGTACACGAAATTATTTAGGACTATCATTGCTGGTTTCTCCGCCACAGATGAAGCGTTGTTCAGAGCTTATGCATTAGTCAAATACGGGAGAAAACTGGTGAAAAATGGAAGAACCTCATTTGTGCATTGACTTCAAGAAAGCATATAATTCGGTTATGGGATATTTAGGTGTATTGTGTCTACTTACTTAATTCGGCTTAATATTGAAAGTATTTAGGATAATTAAACGCAGTGAAAGAAAACGTCCGCTCACAAGTAAACAGTTTTCAACTGCACTTATTGTGCACGAAGGTCTGCAGCAAGGACCGCCGTTGCTTTTAAACTTTGTTTAAAATACGCGACTAGGAACCTCCAGAAAAACAGGCATTTAAATTTAAAGAGACACACCACTTTATATGCTGTGCTGATAATATTAACATGTACAGCAACAATAAGAGTACAGTGTAGCAGCTCTTCACAGAGGCAAGTATATGAGATACCAAATGTAGCATCTGGTGCAAGATCTGTTGCGGTGGTGTCATTGATTGTGGGTTCGAATGTTTTCTACATATTCTGTAGATAAAGACGGACAAGGAAGCATCTCGGGGTGGTACCGGGTGTAAACTGTGCATGTTGACACGTGGTGAGATGGAAGTGATGGATACCTTTACACTCTGTTAAAGAATGCACATACCATTTGCTCAGTCGCGCTCGAAATCCAATTATCCGACGTTTGTTTTGTTATGATAAGAGTTTTAACTGGTTTTACCGAATGAATCCTGACCCCTGTAACAACTAAGACGCTTTGTTTGAAGGGAATAGAGTTAAAGGCTGCAGTATATGCTGGCACAAACTCTAGTTTAGTTGGAACAATATCTTGAAGGAGTTTTGTGAGAAATTCGTAAAGGGCTGTGTATAAAATAACCCTACCGCCCTTTGTACGGGTGTAAAAATGGCGGTAGTTTGAAAGTGTACAGTTAAATGCATGATCCTTATTTTAGACTTGCAATAAAATTAAAATCTGATGCATATCGTGACACTTCTAACTGAAAAATAAATCACGTGTACTGTCGTTGTAATCTGTAATGAAATACTTGCTTGGACCAACGTCAAATCCCGCATCTGTCCAGGTTTCCTAAATTCCACCCTTCGGCAAAGTAAGGTGCATTTGACTGGCTCAGATTCTGGGAATGCTCCGGCAGATTTAACTCAAGTCTGCTTGAATTTCCTGTCGAAAACAGAAACTAATCCAGCTGTCGGTGCGTAGAACACGCCTACACCGTAAACGATCGGGTTTTTGTACGTAGTTCAGGTGATGTCTCTGTGGAACTGAAACCTCTAATGGACCTTGTTCAGCCCTCGCATGATGGACATATGACGGAATGTAGAGCATCGGTTAAATGCTTATTTATTGACAACGGAAGGCCGAAGTACTCAGAAGAAAGTGTGTCCATATGTCACTATGTTCAACACAACTCTCACATTGACTGTCATGGAATTGCACCCGTGCCTCTGCGGTGAGCAGCCAGCGCTTGACTGCCTCGTATAAGGCACGATATTTATCCGTCATATTACCGTTGTAGTCCACTCCACATGAGCCAACACATGCAGGGTTTCTTTAAACGTCTTTGCCCTAATCACGTGTAACCTGATGCAACGTGCGTGTATGAAAATGAATTGCCCTGCCTTTGATGGAAATTCACAGTTTATTTTCGTGTTCAAAAGATCCCACCAATAGAGCATATCCTGAGCCAGTTGAATCCAGTCCGTAATCTCACATCCCGTTTCATTAGGCTGAGTTATACTGTTAGGACATCTGAGGTTAGCACAGCAGTGCAATTGAGGGTGCAGATCCCCTGAGATGTGACGCTGTGCAGCTGGGTTGGTGTTCCTCCACTTTTCGAAGGAACGCATTGCCTTCATCTTAAACTGTCAAGGAGTCCAAGTGAAGCACTGATGTCGCAAAGAGCTTAATTATCATTTTTAATATTATTCTATCACTTGTACATAGATCTCCCAAGCAGAACCTTTACAGGATCACAGTGTGCTGTAAAATAGCACCTTCCCTTTAACCCTGCAGACTAAAATATTGTGTGCAAGCTAATGTGTCGTCCCTCTAAACCTCCATGACTGCATTGCCTAAATACGTAATATTTAATGACGAGTGGAAATTATACATCTCTTCAACATGCAACTTCAAGTATTCTAAGCACGGCATTCTTTGTGTTATTCAGTTCCGGTGTTATATTATGAGAAAATAGTCTTCTAGGAATAGTGAAGTGTGTTTAGTATCATCTATAAAACAATTCCACTTGTACGTTTGATTTCAAAAGGTTAAATTGCACACCCCTGTAAACTGTGTCAGTATTTCAATTTCGCTGATGTCGCACGAAACTCTATAAATATCATCCTAAAACCGCACAATTCTAATAGCAGAAATCGATATGCCACTTCCATTTGTCTCGTGTGCCATGGCAACCGGGGATAAATACGACCCTGCTGTCTGCCCTCACTTAATTATAGATGCGGGCAATGATAGGCTAAAACTAGGGGAGGCTGTGCTCTCCATTTGTGTTTGCTTCTCCAATTGCAGTTATTATCTGTCCTTTTGTTTGCGTTTTCCGTGTGTTGTAATCTAAGCAGACGTAACGCTAAATTATTTGAATCAGAGAGCCTCAGATGGACAGGGGCATTGACATTTCTGTAAACATTTTGGGTTTATACTACATTGTTTACTGTATAAATTCCATTGTTGTAGCAGATGCCGTTGGCATCAGTGGGCGTCAACAAGCGCGTTTGTAGCAGATTATGTAATGAGGGTATTACACGGTTGTAGCAGATACCATTTAAATCAGTGTGTCTCAGCAATAGGGCCAGCACAGATTTCATTTCTTACTAAATTGAGCTTACGGGCAGTGTAACAATACTGTATTTGATATTACAATGCCTTTATGAGCCAAAAAAGAACATACTGCACAAGTCAACAAAAACTAACCCCGTGTTAATGTGTAATTGATTTAAAATCTTCAGTAAATGGTAATAGATGACATTTCCGTAGAATCAGTAATGGATGGGTCCCTTGTACTGAAAATGACTAAAATTTCTTCGTCCGCCTTAAAAGACTTGCTCTGCTTTTCCAGTCATTAATCTGAAATAAATCAGTGATGACTACTCACACGGCAAATATGCAACACTGCGATATGTTGCGATTGTTTGGCGTCATGTGAGCCGTAGTATGATAGTTGGTAGTGGTGAATAAATCGAGAAGAATGTGGAAGGTAGCCTATGTGGCGTGTGTAAAGGTTATATGGTGGTATTTGTTAGGATTGACTATGTACGTGCCTACAGTCATATGACCTGTGCCAGCCACCTCGGCATGTCACAGTAGGTGTCAATGTACGACATTTGAACTATGCACACTGCAGTTATACCAACTGCCATTCATTAGGTCGTCTATCTTGTGAAAGATCAATAACCTCTACCAAGGCAGTTTCTCCACAGAGTGTGAGCTAGTGCTTCCACTTTCAAATTCCAGTACCTCCCGTTTGCTTTAAGGTCATTCAGTAGCTGCTTACATCTTCTTCCTCGTCTTCTCGTCCACCAATTTTACTCTGAAAAGTGCTGATCGGCGATATGCGTAATTTGTCTGTTATGCTGTGTCGATAATTGCATAGAGGGTCAATTATTATGTGTGTCTCTTCCCTGGAGACAGTTCGATTAACATGTGTATGACACATATATTTCAAACTTTCTTAATAACATGTTCCTCCGGACCGTGCAATACTTCAGACGGTAAGTTACCGTCCTCTCACCATGAAAGAGGCGGTTCGATCACTGGCCCTTCCATTCTGAATTTGTGGTAGAGAAAGTGACACTGGGACAGGGGTTTCTCCAAGTACCTTATTCCTGTTTTGCCCTGTCAGTAACGTTCCACCATAGCTTCATATACATACTTTAATTTATCATAGACGCTGTATAATCTTAGTAACATAGCGTTGCAAACACACTTAAAAAGTGTTCATCCTCCTTTTATTCTTCCTTGTTCTCCTTCGTCCTACTTCTCTTTTCTTTCGTCTGCATCTGTTGGGCCACAACACCATTCCAGCAACGGTCGCATGTGTTGCAGAGGTCTTACAAACCCCCTGTTCTACATAACCTACGCACTCATTAGCTAACAAACAAAGGAAGTCTATGGAGCAGGTAGGCCTACTTTTTGAGAAGCTCTGTTCCTCAGCTAGTCCAGGAATTCTTTATATTTTGAATCCCGTAAGTTTATTACTGTGTTTGCAAGAGCCCACCAGTTGTCAATATCCTGAGCCAGATCAATCCAATTTAAGCTTTCCGATATTATTTAAGGTATTGTTTAATATTATCCTCCCATCTACTTCTAGGTATTCTAAGGTGTCTCTTTACTTCAAGTGTTCTTCCAAAACCTTGTACGAATTTCTCGTCTCATACGTAACACATGCCCTGCCTATATCATTCCCCTTGGTTTGTTTGCTTAACCAAACGATCTCTGCAGTTTCAAGACCATGCAAAGTATTTCATAGCAAGTTAATTTCTTACAGTATGGAGTTGTTAGCTCTCTCCAACCCCTAACATGGGAGACCACTCACTTTCAGCTGCCTGTTACTGTTTATTCAATATCGCTGCCGCTTTCTTACATATCTGTAGGCCGTCTCCTCCATCCGCAACCTGAGGACGGCCATGCCGTAATGACAGGAATCCATTCATCATGGATGGTTAAATAAAAATTATTTGGACAAGTTGTAGGTTTATGTAATGGGTGTCAGGTCCACACAAGGCCTTTGTTGTGTACAGGTTCTTCAACAAATATCGTGTCCGGACGTGGCTTCAGGCACTCAGTCCTAGTGTTTGTGTGTTGACCACTGACCATGAGTGGCTGGAGCGGCAGGGTCCAGGGAACTGAATTTAAAGTACAGTAGTGAATAAAGTAATAATTAAACTGGCCAGTACGGCTGCTCCAAAGCCATACAATTTTGGAAAATTATTTCTTAATTTATGTGAAAAAGCCACGGAATTTTGACACTAATGTTCATCCTCAGCAGTGAATTGTGCTCTAAAGCGTCTCTGGTGAAACTTAGCATTAAAATTAGAGTGAATTAAGTATTTAAAGCAAATAATTACTATCTTTGCCGATCCCAGTGGCCGCGCGGTCTAAGGCGTGAGTCTTCTGTCGTTCGCTTTTTGGGACTGTGGGTTCGAATCCCAGAGGGGCATGGATGTTTGTCTGTTGTGAGTGTTGCGTGTTGTCAGGTAGACGTCTCTGCGTCGGGCTGGTAACTCGTCCAGAGGAGTCTCATCGAGTGTGGTGTGTCTTGAGTGTCATCGTGAAGCCTCGAGAACTGGGAAAGCCATGACCCGAACACGGGTCGGAAAGTACCGCATGAAAAAAATTACTACCTTTCATTATATATGTATATACATACACCATACGGTGATCGCAGTGGTTTCTGCAGATATTAAGATAAATTAGTCTATTTTTTGGGTTTATTTATGAAATTAAGACGCATCAAGCACACAGTTGTATTTAACAAGCAGTGTCATACAGGGTACAGGTACGTTGTCGCTCAATATCTAGAATTTGACATTCCACATTCTTAGAGCTTTTGCATTATGTAAGCTCCTCGACGCCATAAACAATTCCTTCTTATACCATCGTGGGAACGACGACTTGGCATCGATCATTACCAGTTGACTCGTTTCTGGGAAGCGACTCTTCAACATTTTAGCGACTTCGATTGCCCATTCTGGTTATAAAGTGTGGGATATTTTCTCTGAAGTCACACAAGGTTGTGTTTTCTTCCTACGTCTGCATTTTCACTCGCATCCTAGGGAACTACTCCAAAAAAATTATATTCATTTTGTCATAAAATTATTACATAAAATTTAAACAGCACTGCACTGAAGAAAAAACGGTATGTTTAACGCCGTTAGTACCAAAGCCTACAATTGGAAATAATTCCGACCATTTTAGCCCTTCCCCCAATTTCACTAAATATCTGCTTAAGGATTAATTTTATTATGCTCATTCTTCTTTGGCCCCCAGCTTGGCAAATGGCCGTTTTCTGAGATGCATCTCCAAAAAATTCCGTCCGCATTATTGCACCTGTCATGCTCGGTGCTCTTCCCTTACAAATCTGGTTGACCTGTATAAAACAAAGTCTTTCCGTCTTGTAATACTTTAAGTCTCTCACTCAGCCCATTTAGACTTCCGTAGGACCAGCAGTTTTCCTGAGGAACAGCTCAGAGCGATTCCGATCATCAGAATGTTGCACAATTTTGTTACGTCTATTCATTTTCCCGCAGAGAGCTGAAGCACGCACCATATGTGGAACGCATATGGAGGAGTGGAATTCTAGCTGCATGTATTCGTACCTTTGCACTAAATGGGCGACAGTAGTTAGCTTCAGGCCTTTGCCGCTTTACCCCCGTGGAAAGAGACCCCTGTGCCCATTAAGTAAGAGTCTGGGTGGGCCCCAGAACCAGAGCTATAAAGACGAAAATAATCCCTAACCCATGCCAGGAATATAACCCCAGATCTTTGGTCGTACAGCCAGTAGCCCCGTCACTATTCCGGTTAGTCATTTTGCCATTGATAAATATTTGCAAGTTGAGAATCTGGAATGTATTTTTAACTCGTACGTACGCCTGAGATTCCGATTTTATAGCCCCCTAAGCTAGTTTCGTTGCCAGCAATAGCCCCGCAGTGTTTTGCGGGGGTGCAGTGGACCTTTGTTTTTAAATTGCTGTCACAAAGTCTTACGGTATGTTGTCACGCAATAACATGTCTTCATATTTGAGACTGCGTTTGTCGCATTGGTGTGTTCATGATAACTTCTGAGCTTCTCAAATTACGTATCGTCAGTAGAAGTTATTGTGAATGATGTAATGGGAAGACTGTGAGAAGCAAAGGTGGCTACTTTGATACTGTCCAGTACGTTCTTAGGGTATTGAGAAGGACAGCTGGTGTCCTCTTTCAGAAGTTTCGTCTGTAGATCGTGATTGAAGTGCGAAGCAGAAGGTATAATAACTTGACCAGGACATTTGATAGCCGTAAAGCTTTATTGTACATCTGTGAAACAAACAACAGCAAGGCAAGGGTGGCCTCTTTACTGAAACGAAATATATAAAAAATATTTCCATGATATAACATACGACGGTTGTTACTTGCGTTATTTTACAATATTTTGCAGGTTCTTAATCCTTACCAAATTTTATGGTGATCAAATCAAGGAAGATTAAGTGTGGCACGTACGGCGCAGAAGAGAAAAGAATAAAAGGGAATCTGAAAAAGAAGATACTTGAGACATACGCGTCGATAATATCAAAGTGGTCCTGAAAGGAGAATGATGGGAAGGCGTAAACTGGATTTATTTAGCTCAGGACAGAAACATGTGACAGGAACTTGTGAACGGGGTAATGAAAGTTTGGTTCTATACAATACTGGGAATATTTTGACTGTTTCGGGAATTGTTAGCTCCTCAAGAAGGACTATTCTCGGTGAGTTGGTTGGTTGGTCGGTCGGTCGGTCGGTCGGTCGGTCGGTCGGTCGGTCGGTCGTATGATCTAAATAAGGTTGTAATTTGTTGTGTCCGCTCGTCGCGTTCGTTACTCAAAAAAGGTGTTGTGAAAAACATAAAGATGCATGTTCCATACACAGAGGTGCACAAATTCTCCAAAAGAACGACTGGAAACGTGGCAAAATTTTAGGCCCCAGAAGTGTAACATACAGTTCCGTGCTGCGGACTCACAAATATTAGAGGCCACCGTACAAAGTTTAGTGAGGAGGGCAACTTGTCGCTCTTGATTTGTGCACCCCTGTCCCTGTAACTTTTTAAAGGGCGAAAACTGTTAAAGAAACTTGCTGATTTAAGAAACTATGTAGACAGACTTGTGCCTGTACAAAGTAATGACTTTGGCAGTTTTGTGTGGGTGTAAAATTCCCTCTTTTTCTTAAGGAAGTTCTTTAAACAGCTTTCATTAACTTTAGGTTAACTGTAATTGTATTTGTATTTGTATTGTGTATGTATGTGCATTGTATTTGTAATTTTATTTGTATTGTAATTGTATTTGTATGTGTATTGTGTTTGTATTATAATTGTATTTGTATTGTAATTGTATTTGTATTGTAATTATATTTGTTTTGTAATTATATTTGTTTTGTAATTGTATTTATTGTGTGTAGTAGGTGTCCTTTATTGTTTTTGTAATTCTGTGTGCTGTTTTGTTTGAGTATGGTGTGTTATCTTGTGTGAGGTGTCTTACTGTAGTACCACTGCCACCGGGTACAAACCCATTTGCAATCAAAATAAATAATAACAATAATAAATGTTCGGACCACCCTAGGATGAATTATGTGAGAAAATGTGACATAAAATAACCTGAAACGTCGTGGCTTTACAGAATACTTGTCATGTGATAGTGTTACGATTTTAAATAGATGAAATCCCTTTTGTGACTGGGATGGGTAAAACAACGAATGTGTGCAGAAGTTTGGTGGAAAATCCTGTTGTAAGACACCGAGAAGTGGGAATTTTACGTTAAGGTTAATCTCAAGGAAGCACATGTAAGTTCTAAGGAGAGGAGGTGGATGGAGCTGGTTGAGGGTCATTTTCGGTGGTAGGCTTTCTATTAAGGGTATCGAATCTTTAATTTCTGCTTCCACATTAGTGGTTAATGAGTGTTCCATTGGTTAACGCTGTAAAATGAAGTACAATACAGAATTCATGTGGCCAAACATTTTTATGTGCTGTACTGAATTCCTGCAGATATAGTGTAAAGGTAAAGGTTCACCCTATAACAGGCCCTGAGGGCCCAAGAGGGGCAGTAGAGGTATAGCTCTACCCGTTCGTGAGCCTCGGCACGAGGAGGGGATGGGGTGGCTAGCCCCACGCCCCGGCCGCTTTACCCCCGGGAAAGAGACCCGATACCTATTGTACAGGAGGCTGGGTGGGCCCCAGGGCCGGTCTGGACGGCTGCGGAAAATCTCGCCCCCACCGGGATTCGATCCCCGGACCGTCCAGCCCGTAGCGAGTCGCTATACCGACTACGCTATCCTGGCACATGCAGATATAGTGTATCATTTTAAAAATTATCATAGCTCACATTTACATGGTTATATTGAGTTATTTTGAGAACTGATTATTATTGAAAGCTGCTTTCAACTTCATATCAGCTTACTTGCTCTGTAACTACCTAATGATGTTATAGACAGAATAGAGTAACGGTAGCTGAGAGAGGATTTTTGAGAAGTTATCAAAATCAAGGCTGGAAGATGTTTAAGAGTAACAGCAATCCTATTAGGCTACAAGACCCTGTCTTATGAAGGTACCAAGATATAATTCCTAAGAAGATTATAAACATGTAACTAAACGAAAAACGCCCAAGAGGAAGACTGAGGTCTGATTATAAACAATAGTTTGGGAAATATATCAGACGGTGGGGGGGGGGGGGGGGGTGGCGGCACATTGAAGGAAGTTACAGGGGAGAAATTTTGCGAAGACAGAAGTGGGTGGAGGGGTTTATTTGGTAAGGCTGACACAAGAAGTGCAAAGTTACAGCTGAAGAAACTAAAATTAGACGCTACTGCTTCCACCTCAATGTTTGTAGAAACATCCAGTTACTGTTATTTATGATTTTTACAAGAAATGCAAAGAAAATTGATCAGTTGTTTCAGACGTTATTACTGGCAAACGTATTCGTAGTCACACATGTACGTGAAGGTACCACAGGCCTGTCTTCCGCGATACAAGGCAAATGTTGGGTAAGAAGAATCTAAGATATGGCCCAAATATGTTATTACGATGTCGCTCTAAAGACATACTTAGGAACATTATTTATTCTGCATGCTGCTATACATAAAGAGTTTAATATTATCTTGTCGCGGAAATAAAAAATTCACAGCGCGAAAGATGGATACAAATCTAATGGCTCCGTCTATCTTCTAACCCTCGTTCTTACTCCTAGCACCCACAGCAACTTTAATACTTTATTCTAAGTAGCTACACATTTCATTCTTCGACGTTTTCTAGCCGGACTCATGGTGTGTGGCTCTCGGGCCTGATGCGGTCAGCCATTTGGTTTCTGCGGCCCGCGCGAAATCCGTTCTTCAAAAATAGACACGTTCTAACACTTTTCCGATCTTTGAAAGAAATGCGACAAATATTTTCGGAAAGACTTTGCAAAGATTTCTTGCCAAATATTTTTGTAATTTCTTATTTGAATTCGTATGCCGTCTAATAAATAGCTTAGGAACTTAACGGCGTATTTATGACTCCACTGTCTTATACAATATCAACAGCATCCAGGAAACCGTCAGCGGGTAACTCCGAAAGGCCTTCGAACTGAGGGTGTTCACGAACAAGTGAATTTGGTACTCACTTGCTTCAGTTTACTAACAACTAACTACAGTTCACTATCAAAGTAACTAACTCCATTAAACAGCGTCTGTCTGAAAATGGTAGACGTTCCTCAGCTAGTCAAGTAACTTGTTTTATGGAACTCGAGGTTCCGTTACCACGTTTACAAGAGCCTACCACTTGACCACATACTCAGCTGGATTGGTCTAGTCCACGTCTTCCGATCGCATTTCTTTAACATCCAATCTACGCCTAAGTCTTTAAATTGTGTTCCTTTCAGGTTTTTCCTTCAACACCCTCGTCTGTCTTTCTGTCCCCATGTCTCGCACATTGTCCTTAATGTGATCAACCAAATATTATACCTAATTAGTGATGAATATGAATCATACAAATCCTGCCTGGGTAACTTACTGCTCCCTACAGGTAGTTTCTCCTTTTTAGGCCGAAATGTTACCTCAGCACTCTGTTTTTAGGCCCAAATGTTACCTCAGCACTCTGTTTTTAGGCCCAAATGTTACCTCAGCACTCTGTTTTCGACAAGCTCCGCTTATATTCTTCTCATAATTTGAGAAATCAATTTCCACGCACATAAAAACAAAGTAAAATGATAGTTCTACATATTTTGCTTCGACTTGCTACTACGGAGCTAAATGCAGATGCACGTATCTACTGCCCTAGAGAGCAATGTTCTTCCAATGTACCGAAATGAAAATATTTCTGAGTAAGTGCTTTGTCTTTCTTTCTTTCTTTCTTTATTTCTTTCTTTCTTTCTTTCTTTCTTTCTTTCTTTCTTTCTTTCTTTAGAAAGAAATTCATTTAATATTTCTAATTTCGATATGTAGCATTAACGTATACTGTTTTGAGTAAACATGTGAACTTACAGGTCCAGCTGTTGTTCTTATGTCTGTGCTCCATATGTTTAAAGCTGAAGGGCAAAACGTTCGGCACATTGTAAACAAGAATTATCCTTGTAATGTCGACGGCAAGCAGCTTAAAGTACAGTGCAGTCCCACAGTTATTTGAAATTCGACAGCCATGTATTTATCAATAAATGTCCTTTATATCCTTACAGAGTCTTGGTTAAGGTTTTGTACTTTCTCTTACTTTATGTGTACACGTACTCAAATCGATAAGTTTCCTCATTTTTTAAAATTAGTTTATGCTGTATTTATTGCAGTTTTTACGTCACGACTGTAGTGTTGCACGTACTATTCGTTTAATCCTCCGAACCCACTGCAGCATTGTACTCTTTCCTCGCAATCAGTGCTCGTAATTGTGTCATGTTTTTATTAAATTCCTTATTCTAACACCCTTCCAAATAATTCTGCTCAAATTCTCCTGGACTTCTAAACGCACGATAATGTATTTCCTTTACAATGGTGAACATGCATGCCGGTATATCCGTAAGTTTGTGCTAATTACCCCTAAAAGCGATACTAATGGCATCGTTCGTAGTCATTACCTCTTCTACCTACTCACAGTAGGTGTCGAGTTTGTTTGTTTGCACTTGATCACATTCAGACACACATTACAGTCGGTAGGACTCCTCTGGGCGAGGGATCGGCCCGTCGCGGAGACCTCTACCTGACAAAACAAACACTCACAAGAGACAAACATCCATGCCCCCGGTGGGATTCGAACCCACGATCCGAGCAAGCGCTCGGCCGCAGACCTACGCCATAGACCGCGCGGCCACTGGGGTCGGCACTAATAGGATAGTTTGTAATATTTTTTTTCTATTTGTCCCACAGCACACTACGTGGAATGAAGTAACTAAACACCATGAGCTACAGGCTCCCACATAAAATCAGCTGAACTAAAACAACGAAAATTTGCATTTATTAGGATAATCTCATTAATATGTACTCCTGCTGAACGATATTCTGTGTATCACCGTGCAGGTTTATATTCTGTTTAGTAAGAAAGACGTTACTTAAACCTTATGTATAATAAGATGTATGCACGCATGCCTGCATACATTTTTACGTATGTATTCCCCTTGGCCAGTACAGTCGAACCCGGTTATGACGACGTCGGTTTGTACGACGCCTCTTTTATACCGACAGATATTCTATGGTGTCCATTAAACCCTCACTCTTAACCATAACGTTAAACTACTCGGTTATGGCAGCACTCGTTTATAACGACGCAAAATATTCAGTCTCTTTCTTGACGTTAAAACCGAGTTCAACTCTGTTGTATTAATCTATGATCATGATACCGCTCAAGTGATGTCCTATTTTCTCACAAATGTAACGTGTGAAGTAAAATGTCTTTCTGATGTGACGAAAGAGGAATTTAGCTGTCCAGGCCAGTAACACACTTCACACGGCTGAAATTGAATTATTACCACATCACTGGAGGGGCCTGCCATCACTCTTCAGTGATACAGCTACCCAGCATATTAATTCCTGGGTGCTGTCTGATTTACACTGGGTCCTTTCCTTTGTTCTAAAATTGAATGTACTAATAGTTCCGTTATTGAATTTGCAAGTTTTCTGGGATACGACGTCTTTTGACTAGTGACCACTTGTAATCATTCACCATTATACACGGCGTCATATCCCTGAGAAGACGTGTGTCTTCGTTAATAGTGTATTGCTGTGGAAGCCTTGTTACGCAGTTCCGTTATTCTTCTCGCACTTCACGAAATGTGCTTGATATAATTTCATACCTAACAGACTACACAAATTTCTAACTTGTTTAGTGTATTTCCTGTGCATCTGCATGCAGTGAAATATTCAGTAAATTCCCCATTACTATGAATCACTCTTGCCATGAAGCCCTACACTTGCGCTGTATTTCCGTCAGTCACATCCAATTCACATCTACAAGACCAGTTTCTGAAATAGACCTAATGTCTCACAAATGTTAATGATATTTTACGAACACCAACTCTTGCTTAAACTAATAAAATTAATTGGTATTGGTCTTATCCGTTGTACCATTGAATTATGATATTCAGAGTTCGCCGAATTTGTACCTCAGTGTAGGCCAAAAAATGTCTCACAGATTCCGTAAGCATTCACATTTAATCTGTTGCAGCGAAGCAGGTATCTTACCCATTAAAGTATCGCTTGATTATGGTACCAGTCTTTGTGCGAAGAGATGTGTAGTGTTAATGTTGCCACTTTTAAACTCACAGCAAATGGACAGCGACCATGTGACCAGTTCTCAAGATTTTGTTAGAAATCGGACGTGAATTTCAGTTTTTTTACGGATCGTCTGTTTCGTGTGTTTGCATTTATGGAAGATCCTTATGGCCGCAACTAAATTAAAGTTATCACTGTGCACGTACTGAAGGCGTGTGGGAAAGAGGGGGTGTAGCTTACCTCATTCTGAACCTCTGCACTATATGGGATGAGCAGGCAGCCTTAAGCCGCGGCGGCTTTACTTGTGTGGAAAGGGTTTTATTTTCGCACTATAAAGGAAATTGGTGGGCACCAAACGCAGTATTGATGTTTTTCGAGAACAGATAAATTTCATGCCCTGCTAGGAATCGAAATAAGATTCTTCGGAAGACCAGCCCATCGCCTATCACTATACTGTCTGAGCTATCCCTCCTCCCACGTTGCTGAAAAAACGCCCAATTGACAGTTACCTTCCGGCGTACTAACGAACTGAATTTGTCATTACGAGGTGTCAGTTGAACAGCTCCTCGTGTATGTGTATGATCGATTGGTTTCTAGCAGAGAAGTCTTGTGATTCTGGAGGAAGCGCTGTGGAAGTAAGGCTAGTGAGTAACTGTTCACCACATTTTGAGAGACATAACAATATATACTACAGAGTGAAGTTAAATACCATGGGAAATCCGAAAATTCATCAACCTCCTCAATCCCTCCGAAGAATTGTGTATTTCGACATTGTCAGCTGACTTTAGGAGCTACAGGAAACTTGAGATTTTTTAGCTGATGAGGAACTAAAGAAACTTTTTTTCAGGAGCAAAATCATATTGAGGTAGCATTTGGATTTAGAAGCAAATATATGCAGTGCTTTACACAAGAGCACTGACGCGATTTCAGGCTTGTGCCGCAATGTTGATTAAATCCGCCCTCTTCTGGGATTAGCTCTCGGCACTGCGTAATATCCCAGGAGAGCACAGACCTCAAGAACTTTCACATTCCTTACGTCCTTCTAAACAACATAACCTGAATGTGCAGGAAATATTTTCTTGTTTCTGTTAACGAATTATCGATATCTGTATCGACGTATAGTATAATAGTATCTTAAAGTATCTTAAATGAATACTTCTCACCTTACGTCTTGTCCAGAACTTTGAACTGTATTGTCACATTTTATGCAGTGTTGTATACTGTCATATAGAGTTACTAAATAATTGAGATTTTATCCTCAAACTGAAATGCCTTATGAGGCATTTAATTCACAAGTAGTAACCGATAGTTGTTCAAACATATTCCATCCGTCCTTTCTGCATCTTTTCTAGTCGATTCAAGAGGACCGCAGATCTCATTATTTGCTTTGCCGTGCAAAAGTTTGTAAATTGACTGTATGTACATTTGTTAGGATTAGCTTTCAGCATCAGGCTAAATACTAGGCGACCAACGTTTGTTTAGTCTACCAACGTCCAGTGTCCTGCAAATGAACTAATTGACTAATTAACTGCGATTAGCTCACTCAGTGTAGTGACTCGCTATGAATTTGTCAGCTGGGAATTATCCTGGCTGAGGTGTGGATTTTCCTCTTTCCCACCACAATCAGACCGGGAGTAGAGGTTCTCCTATCCGTTTACCCAATGACACATTTCCCATGTTTAAAGGGACAAGAGCATTAACCTGGTCACTCACATTTGTCTGGTGTCGTCATTTAAATTCATGGGTCTTTACTTGAATTCCCCTGCACGTATCGTAACACCGCCATGAAGCACATGAACAGCGTCATTTCCTACACCTTTTGACCCCATGGGACAGTGTTACTGAGAAACTAATAGTTGCTGTGCTGATCCATAATTCCCCATATCTTTTTGAACCAAATATTTATTTGTGTTTTGACGAGAGACCCCGTTACACAATTTCTCCTGCATTGGATAAATGCTGCATTTAAACCTGATTTCTCTAAAATGTATTTCATTTCCGCTTTCCGCCTTTTCTCAGGTCTTTTAAATGGTGTCTTCACGTTTTCTTTATAAATGTCAAAATAACTTGCAGTTAACAGAGCGTAAGGAATCAGATAATACAACGAACAAGGTACACTTTGTATAAATACATTAATTATTTAAACACAGCAACATGTTTCGGCCTTATCGGCCATCTTGAGTGATACAATTTGAAACCACAAGAGGATCCTTAATGCTATTACATATTTCGATTAACATAGTTCTGAGGACCTGCTTTTATTATTTAATGGCGTCCGTAAAGCTGGTCGTTAAAGCCGATACACGTTGGAGTGTATAAATAATTCACGTATTTGTATAAATTGTATCAATCCAATCAAAAACAAACCAGTCCACGCCCCCCTATCCCTTTCCACGGGCCTGGCTTGGGATAGTGACAGGTGGCTGGCACTTGTGAATGCGATAAGGAACATTCGCGTTGCATAAAATGAGAGGAATTTCCTGACTGGCTGAGGATCGGTTAGCTTCTCGTGAAGCTGTGCTGCATGGAGTTACGGAGTTAGTGAGTATAAAGTGTGTCTCTTTAGTTTTGCACCGTAATTCTGTATTACAGGTGTAAGAGCACGTGCTTTCAAGCAAATTTATTTGTTCGTCTCGTGCGGTTTTCTTATTAATCCCACAAATACACTGGACTTTTTCCACGGTCTCAGTCTATCAGATCCAGCAGAGCAATCTCTTAGTCTTTTACCTCATGACGGAAGAAGAAATAGCTTCCGAAACTTTACGTTTTTAAGAAGGAAGGCACAATAAGTCAGGCGGTGTTTACTGTAGAAACGTCATTCCTATTCTTCTGACACTAATAGTTTGACTCTCTTTGTGGACTTTCTTAAGGGTCACGTCTGTGGCAGTCCACTGAAGGTATCGGAATGTGCAACATGAAGTAGTCACCGAAATATCGGTAACCATGTTTTCGGATGTAGATCGCACAAAGTCAGTGTGCGTAAGTTTACACCCTGTTACGTAGGTGGAGAATGGACATCTTAAGCATGTTCTGATAATGGTGGACATACCGATGCCTGCACCGTCACGTAACTGGTCGTGGTTTGACTTTTGTAGCGTGAGTGTTCAAGTAGAAGTTAACGTAAAACAAAACTGACTCGTTTAGTGCATACCCTGTCGTCAGAATGACATGTTAAACAGTGTCACTGCAAAGGCTTAAAGTGCGTGGTATATTTATTGTTCAAGCATCACAAAGAGGCTGCACTGCAGTCTTTGTACACGAATTAACATGGCAGACGCCCGTTTACGCTGCCCATCTGTTCAGCCACAAATACTTACAGCGGAACTTCGTAGACACAGATAAGTTTCATTGCTACATGACCCATCCCTGGAACATGTAACATCTTGGGGGGGATCAGAGATTGCGATCTGATTCGGGATAATATCCAGAAGCGTAAGTTGGTGGTGTTCAGTATCTCACATCAGCACTTTACGGAATCGTTGAATTCCTAGTGACAGGTTCTGGTGCAGTGTCCATTTTATCGCGTTCTTAGCGCAAAATCTCTACTGCCTGCATCCGCCGGGAGTTCAGAACAATTCGACATGCCCGTGTGAAATAAGGTACGTTGAAGTGTGGAGTACAAAAGATTCTAAGGGAGTGCAGGACGCCCATGGCACAGCTGCCATTCAAGGTCACGATAAGTCGGCATCGCGTGCACTATGCTGATTCAATTTACGAAGAATTTAGTCAGCTCGTATTGTCTTTACTAGTGAATTGCGGCGAAGAGTGTGGGGACGGGGCGCGAAGTATCTTTGGTTACTTACTAGTTAGGATACCTTGGCAGATAAAGTAGCAGAAAACTGCATTCTCTTTCAGAACTGATTCAGATAATAGGTTAATACGTCTTTCCTGTGGGATGGCACGCAGCGCTGACTGGTGGTTAGCTACCGACGTTTCAGGACAACTTATCGGTCACATCTTTAAGGCTTGGCCTTTTAATGTGAATGTTGTCCCGAAACATCGGTAACTAACTACCAATCAACACTGCGTAACATCCCAGAAGAGCGAAGTATTCATTTACACCGCGGTGGAAGCTTGGAATTACGTATAGACAGTGGGTCAGTCAAGTGGTTAGTTGCATAGTAGCATTAATAACCGTAACGTACATGAGGGACGTTCGACCACGAGCAGCGATCGAGTTGCATCGAGTCGTTATAATCACTTTAATCTCGGTCTGAGGGTCCAAATGCACTTGGACTTAAAAAAAATGGATTGGTTGTAACTAAAGTACATATTGAACAGTTTTAACACTACTGGAAACGTGTAATCCTGACTGCAATATGCACGTTTTCGCATGCCTGCTTTGCCTCTTTGCATTCTAAAAGCGTAGTAGAGTTAACCAACCTACCACACGTACACTATACAGCTCCAAACTTCGTTACCGTGGATACCGTCATTACTGTGCTTGCTACCGGTACCATCAGTCCTGGTTACTAGCGCTGCATATAATATGCTGCCTCTGTGTGCCGTGGTTGCTACTGCTTATCATGTTTAAAGCATATCAGTAGTTAACGTAGTATTGCTCCGACCGCACTAATTCGTATATCCTCCATATTACTGTTGGGGCACGCGATAGCGCAGTTGTTTGATGCACAGCGCTACAAGGGAGAACGTCGTGGGTTCGAGTCCCGATGGTGTCATTGTGATTTTTCATTGACATAATTCTTCCGGCCGTACTATGGCCCTGGGGCCGAGTCAGCATATAAAAGAAATGAGTACCAGGAATGTTTCCTTGTGGGTAAGGGCGGCCGCTGCGTAGGGCTGACAACCTTGCCACATTTATGTGTCGATTGTCTAAGAATCTGGGAGCCTGAATCTGTTAAAACCCTCAGGGCCTGTCCAGGCCTGTACAGTGAATGCTTTACATTTACCATGTTACTGTTGCATGTTGTATGACGCTAAATATTACTTCTGTGTTGTGGTCTCCTGTGACATAAATTTTATACCAAATTCAACGTTCCCTCTAATCTTTTTTACAGCTGCGCGGACATGCTACTGTTCTGAGCAGAAAATTTTTACACTACCTGACAACTGCGCGGTACTTTAAAACGTTTTTTTAATATACATAATAAGAATATTTACCATGAAAATCGAAAAATTCGGCTGCGCGGCAACAGTTAAGTGTGCGCGGAAGAATTTAAATTACTGCGTAGCCGCGCACCCGCGAAGCTTAGAGGGAACATTGACCAAATATCGTCACAATCAACCCAGCAGGTTCACGAGTTCAAACATGCGAACAGCAGGGAAGACTGACAGATATACAGGCACAACCATCACAATACAGCCGAGCAAAAAATCGAACTGGGATATGCTACGCGAAGTACAAGACGCGGAAGACAGCCAGGTTCTATATTTGAAGTAATCTAAAGCCCTTGAGACTGCGTGGTTTATTTTGATCGGAGGGTAATCCCCGCACATGTCGCCTGATCGTTCTTGCGGATTCCGAGGATTTGTGTCGACATGCACAAAATTCCTCTGAGACTAGAAGCTGGAATGAGGCGGAATTGAGAGTTTCCTTAGTCCAATAAGATGGCGTATGTCAACTCGCGTGTCTGAGGCGCGTGGGAGGGAACACCCATCTCATACACGTCGGATCCTTGTTCTACTGCCGATAAGTGAGGTAACTGCGTTGGTAGATATGTCAATGCTTTTCGATTCCTTCTCATTGATGAATTTCTCTAGCACAAACTTTTTTAACGAGATAAGAGTAGTGGAATTGGTGCAGGTGCCGTAAATTAATTGCCACTTGCTTACTTATACGTGTTCTTTACACTCTGCTACCTTGTCGCGATTATTCTGTTAAGATATTTGTATTGTTTTGTGGTTCATTAAATGGGGTTCGAACCCATACCATGAAATGTTACGTACACCGTCGTTTGAATAACTTACAGTGTGAAAGGAGGGGAGGGGGGATTTCAAGGACCGTCATCGAAATTCAGTGGGAGTAAAGAACGAGTAAGAAGTTGGCATCTTACGTTTTCACCCCCAGCACTATTCTCCCTTCCATGCAGAGAATTTTTCAGAACATACTCTTTGAGTGTCATTGTTTTATGGTAATATACAGTCGAACCCGGTTATAACGACGTTGGTTTAAGCGACACCTCATCTATAACATTAGATTTTGCGTGATACCAATTAATTCCCCACTGTTAACCATAATATTATAGTCTTTGGTTATAACAACACTCGTTTATAACGACACAAAATTTCCAGTCCCTTTCATGTTGTTATAACCGAGTTCGACTGTACTTGAATAATTTTCGAGATGCTTAAAACTTAAGTTTCTTCGTCTGTGTAAATTTTGAGTCCCAAAGTTTTAATAAAATATAGTGTATATATATTTTTTTACTAAATTTACCGGCTTCTAATTCTGATTCTTCTTCTTCCAGTGGCGCGACGTTCTCCCGTAACTCGTCCCACCACCTCAACTTTGGTCTGCCCCTTTTTTTCCCTCCAGTTCCTCCTGGTTTAGTACAAAGGACTTTCCTTATAGAGTCACCTTCTTCCATCCTAACACGTTCCACGTGCCTACAAGGAAAACCTTTGACAATATTATGACTCGTTTTCCTCTATTCTTTCCTTGTCTTTGTCCGATAAAGTGACCTGCTTTATTTCCTTCAGCTTACGAGACAGTGACATTTTTTACCAGGTAGGATCGTCAGCCCTGCACCTTTGACTTGTAATTAGTCTACAAAATGAAGCAGCATAAACAAAATATGGAACATACTTAGATTCGTGATAAACAAGTAAGAAGTACAACAGAAATATTAAAAACTAGCACGTACAAATGTAAAAATGCCGATCCCAGTGGCTGCGCGGTCTAAGACATAGATCTGCGGCCGAGATCTTGCTGGTATCGTGGGTTTGAATCCCAGTGGGGGCATGGATGTTTGTTTCTTGTACGGTGTTTGTGTTGTCAGGTAGAGTTATCTTCGACGGGCCGATCCTTCGTCCAGAGGAGTCCTACCGACAGTGGTGCGTGTTTGATTGTGATCAAGTGAAAATATAAACCCTCTACACATACTGTGAACAAGTAGGTAGGAGAGGGAAGGTCTACGACGACAAATGTAAAAATATCATACACAAAAACCAACAACATTGTGAATCCTGCATATGGAAGAATGAGTGGTCACTTCACGAACAGTGGCCAATTAAAATGCAAAAATATGTCTAAGTTACATGAGACAGACAGATATAAATTTCGACGTAGATATAATGAACCTATCTAGGCAGTATGGAGCAATAAACCTTCAGTTAATATTTGCCCAACGTGTATTAGATAGTAAACTTTATTTTGGCAACACTGATGACGTACTGGAAATACTAGGCCACATATCGCTAAGCAAAATAAATACGTGAACACTCTCGAAAGAGTCGATGTACATTAGATACAGGCAGTAAAGCAAGAAGGTAAATAAGAGAACATAGGCGTGTTCAACCCATCCGATATTTGACATTGTGTCGTGTTGGTGAAACCAACAGCGGCAAACATACTAACATAACTGTAGCATACACCCTTTTAAAATCAGTCAACTCTGTACCTAAGGAAGGGACAAATCGCAAAGGCCGCTCTCTCAGCCAGCCCTCAGTAACATAGGAGTAACCAAACGTAGGGGTAACATAACACTGTGGCGCATTCAACTTGTGTTTACACCTCCTCAGCTATCCTGAAAGCACCACACCATACAATTCATACAGAGTGCTTTTATGGCGGTTGAATTTCGCAGGCAACAATAAAATTCACTCATGTTTTTGTGTGAAGTGCCCGATGTTCTTGCCCGATTTTAACCAAACGTGAAATATCTCGACAGATTTTCATGAAAGTCCGCAAAATCAAATTTCACATCAATCCGTCCAGTGAGAGCGGCGCTGATCCACGCGGACAGACGGACAGACGGGCAGGCGGGCGGACGATTAACAGCCTGGTGCCATTTCCTTCTAAGAAAGGGCATTTATGGTGATGTAATGTCGCCTGCAACAGTACGGTGTACTTAGGTCCCATGTAAAGTGCCCAACGTTTTTTCCGAATTTGGATTTTCTCGACCAGTCTTCCTAAAAGACCTCAGTATCAAATATTACGGAAATTCGGAGCTGATACCTGCGGACAGAGGGACGGGCATGACGAAGGAAATAGGACGTTTCGCCTCTATGCGAAGGCGCCTAAAATTATGTAAAATTAAATATAGATAGTTCTTTGTTTACACTTAAAGAGAAATCGTAGCATTAGTAGGCAAAATAACAACTTCTGAGAAGCGTCTTATGAGTGACATTATATATAGCCTAGATCACTGACATATCTAGCGACAACTGAGGTAAGACGCCAATATTCTATTCATAAATTACAGGAAGAAACATATACATTTTTCAACCCACCTTAGCCACCAATAATTAAATACTGACATTTACACAAAAACAAAGATACTTACTCATCCAAATTATCTGTAGACACATTTCAGTGTGTGCGGGATATCGGAATACTGTAAGTGGTTTGTTTTGAAAGGCAAATTTTGTCGGCCCAATTTCTTTCTCCAGAAAGTGGTTTACCGTAAATGAAATCAGGCGAGAAACTATCAAAATTACTGAATACTCGTCATGTACAATGTTCATTATTATTTAGGACACAAAGACAAAGTCGCGACGTTTCGTGCGTCATAATTGGAGCACGAGATTGTTACGTCTTCTGTCAATCATACTACTTAGAATTGAGGAAAGTAGTAGAATTTCTTTAGTGACGGTTGCTATAGCATCGCGGGAGTCCAAGGGACCGCCGCCGTCAGGTTGTGACGTCACACATTCCGCAGTGACGTCGCATAAGCATCGACCGGTCGTTGGCGACAGATAACAGAACCACCACCATCACACGCCGTCGTGATGTTACCCGTAACACGAATTCGTTCTTTGCAGCCAGAATCCACTAGAGTGTCCTCCCTCTTCTTGCATAAGTAAAGGTGGTTTATTTGCTTTCCGTGCTGTTAGAACCCACAGCACAACCCCCGTGCATATCTGCACACAGTTGCGCTTCATGTGTCAGGTCTGTAGTCTCGCCAGACAAAGAATTTAACTGCTATTGCGTGCTGGTTCAGATCCTGAAATTCAGCAATAGTTTCACAAACGTTTCGAGTGCGATAGAATTTAGACCTACTTAATCTGCAAACCCATGGAGCAGATTCCTTCTTCAGAAGCGAATGGTCAGTCAGCGTGTCAAGAAATTACCCGCCTCTTCTGGAACCAAGATGGTTATCACAGGTTCAGAGAATTCTGCCACTGTACTGTATCAGCAGCCGCCATTTCATTAAGACTCTTTCGATATATTCCTCCAATTTATTCCATATCACCCTACCTAGTGTCTTCTCTTCGGGTTTTACGATTAAAATTTAGTATGCATTTTTTATTATCTTGCCAAGTCATTTAATATGACGCCCCCTATTTTATCCTCCTTTATATGGTCGCCCTAGAATATTTGTTTAAAAGTACAAACTGTAAAGATCCCCGTGGTGATGTTTTCTCGAGTCATCTGTTAACTTCCTCTCTCTTATGTCCAGTTGTTCTTATCATTTTGCTTTCAGATCCCTTAAACTGTGTTCTTCCGTTAATTTAAGAGATCAGTTTACCTTATAAATTCGAAACAGGGCTGCGTGATATGATTACATCAACCATTCTGGGTAACCTTGCTCAACTAGCAGCTTCTTCCAATTTTCAAATGGCGTTCTCCTTCACCTTCCCTGAATTACATTACGTCCCGCCTAAAGGCCTTTTGTTCACCTTTGTAAGCTTTTCTTGAGCATTCGAATGAACGGTCGAATTTGAAATGCCCTTACCCTCCGTGGGCTGAGTCACGGAAAGTTGTGTATTGCCAGTCGGAACTAGTTCAAGCCGCTTCAGCTGAAAGATATATTCGTATTTTCGATTTCGTCAGGGAACGCCTTGAGCTATCTGTAGCTTAGTACAGGTGACGTAATAAGGTTAACTGCACTGACGATATCAGTCGTCATGCAGCTGCTTGAAGAAGAATAACAACAGGAACAAGAGGGGGTGTAAAGGGACATTACGTTAGGTGGAGGGACAAACAGATTATTTACGGCTGTGCCTGTTCTCAAGCAGTGCCCGCTCATCCTTCCGGTAAAGGTAGGCTGGAGGCAAGATGCTGTCCCAAGAAGTAAAGGTAAGGTGGCAGGAAATGGAACGTGATTATGCAGCAGAGAAAAGACTTGCAGTTACGTCAAGATGACCAACATACCACGATCCTTGCAGACGGGACCGACACGCTGTTCCGAAACGTCGGTAACGTACTGCCTCTTTACCAACGTCCCAGAATACCGAACATCTCAAGTACAACGCGGCAAAAGGCTCAAATCTCGCAAGGAAACCCTTTGTATATACGGAATTGATTTTATACGAAGTGTCGGTTTCTTTAAAATCAATTAATGCTGAATTGTCAGCTTATAAGCCTACTAATAAGCGTTTCATTACGTGCGCTTACATAAGGGCTGTAAATACAGTTTCGGAATTATGTATACATGGTCAAGCATGATACGAAAGCCCCGGGAAATGATCAATACATTGTACAAAAGGTAATTATTACAAGGTCAAATGGCCAAACGTACGATGTTTGCCAGGTCTGCGAACTCATCAAGCATTGCCTTAAGCTTACGTCTGTGCTTGCTTGCTTGCTTGCGTGCGTGCGTGCGTGTGTGTGTGCGCGCGCGCGCGCGTGTGAGACAGACATCAGACCTGATGCGTGTCAAGGCTAATTCACACGACTGGGGTATTTTACAGATGCACCGATAATTGTGCACTGTAAAAGAAGCCAAGTTAAGAGGCGTCACACTGTTTGTACGAATTGTTTTATGTGTCAGGTCTTCAGACTCTGGTATGTTTGCTGTATGTGTGTGCCTGGTCATGTGTGTTCACATTCCCACGACTCGTGTAGCTTGGCCGGGGTACGTGAAGAGATACCGAATGATACAGATTGTCCGCACACACACACACACACACACACACACACACACACACACAAACACACACACAAACACACACACAAGCCCCTTGTCTCCTTGACAATTATAAATGAGTCGTAGGAAGGCAACAAGATTTCTCGAATTGGCAAGAAAAGCATTGTTGATAACATTGACTTCTGTAACATCTATCGACATTCGATGATAACCGACAAGTTGCCAATATTTTTACCAGTGCACTGTTTCCTGAACGTGGCATATAACAGACACAAATATTCGTTAAATACACCATCTGTTAGGACGCGGCTTTAACCCCGATGGACGCTGCTTCAGTGAAGCGGCATGCAACCTGGGTTGTAGTGTATGCCAAAGCTATGCTAATGATGCTACTGTGGTACTCCAAATCGCATACCTCGGCCCACCGTGTCTAGTAACCCGGCTAACCACATTCTACACACCCTCTGTAACAAAGCACTCTCATCACGTGAAATTATTTTGTGCAGTCGGAAGCCACAGGACTTACACCCCAATACACTCCTACAAAGACATTGTTTGTTCAGTAGAAACCATAACGAAGCAATAAAAGTAGTGTGTAACAGGCTGTGGGTACACACACAACACCACGTGCTTTCCTTTCCGACGTAACAATGGTGGTTAAGTAATTGGTTTCTGTGCAGTTGCTCCTCACAGACAACTTTGTATGTTAGACAGCAATGCTTCATGGCGCGAATATATCGGCTAGCGGGACAAAAAATATCACAACTTTTCTACATAGCATTAGGGACTACTTTGCTCTACGGTCCGAATCCACAGCGAGGCACACTCCCGCACTTTTATGCCGACAGGCAGGGGCGCATCCAAAGCGGGGTTGCCGGGCTGCACCCCCCCCCCAAATCCCCCAAAACCGAAATGTAAAAAAAAACATATTTTGTAGATATTATATCAAAATGTTTACATTATTTCCCATTCAGCCGAAATCAGCCACTGAATTCGGCTGATGACAAGTGGCCTACATTAATTTTGAAAAATAAATTAATAAAAGTTAAACAAACGAGAAGATAAGACATTGTGATTGAATCATGGAACTTTTAGTTACATTCTTATGTATACGAATGCAGTTGCAAACAGTGTTATGTTATACTTACAACATGATTTTTATGGCAATTTTTAAAATCATAAATTGTACATAGCCTCAAGGTCAGCCCCCGTCACTAAAGAAACATTCTGGATGCGCACCTGTCGGCAGGTTTTTCAAAATCAACTCCCATTGCTTTGGAAACCATCTGTTTCTTGTGTTTCCATTTTATTCGCCTGAAATATGAAAATCCAGCTGCTGATATTTTATATATGTACATATAAAAATATCAGCAGCGGGGTTGCTGATGTATTTAACTGTTGTACAGGTTCCATGTGTGACTGCCACAGAAATTACTCAGAATTTCCGTTTAAATTTTTACTAACCTCACTAATTCAGATATTTTTAATAGCCCTATATTAATATTTGATATGGCATTATGCCGTCGGACAGCCAACTGCGGACAGAATGACGTAACCTTAATATGACTTGAAATTCGCAGTTTCTTGATGTAATTTATTACCTAAGACACAAATAAATTTGCGGGCCCCATTTTGGAAAACTCTAATTTGTAGTGTTATGTTCCAATCTTAACACCTTTGCTAGCGGCAAGACATTTGGGCTGGTTAAGTTCCAACAGATAGGCAGTAGTAGAATAATACTTAGCGTGGGGGGGGGGAGTTGGGGGGAGAAGCCGCCCACGTCATCATCCCCCACCAGTATTGCCTTGGCCTCAATATATTTAGGATCGCGATGAGGTTAAATGGTGTTTCCCTCCCTAACAAATGACAGAGTAGTAACATTAAAGTCTCGTTAGAGCGTCTTATAAAACTACAGCGTCATTAGATCGATTTGAGAAACTTCCCGCAGTTGTGTTTTTTTCGTAACTCCGTCCGGAAGGACCCAGCTCAATCTCGTACTATCGCATGTTTCAAGAACCAGTAAATTTAAAATTGTGGTGGGTAGAGATGGAAGATACAGTCTGGGAGGCTTAGCAGTCACTTTTCCAAGACGTAGGGCCTATTCTTTTATCTACAGGAAAATGGGCCCTTCATGTATGTCAGCAGAAATTACACGCCTCTTTAACTTCACTGTTATGGAGGAGAGTTTTTCTTGAGAAATCTATAACCGCCGAGATTGTCAAAATTCCCGCGTTCAATGAGCTTTAAATTTTATTCAGCGTTAACAAAACTCTATCCCTGAACACCTTAAACCCGTCCTTACCCTAATATTACACTCCTCTAGAGTCAATTTTAATACTGTATTGAAATTCACATCTAGTCTCCTAAATGGTATGTTCCACTAGGTACGCTACTTGGACTGAAGTAATGTCCGCATCTTTTGCCTTCTCACTGTAGCGTATGACGGGTTCAAGTAATATCAAAGAGAATCAAACTATAAAAATTGGAATTTTCTACAGCATTGAAAAGTGGTAAATCTTCTAAGACCACAGGTCGTGTCAGTTCGGCAGGGCCGCACTCCCGGGGGGGGGAGGCGTCTGTGGGGCTAGTGACCCACTGCAGATCGGAAATTAAACAAACAGATTTTGTAGACACGATGATATTAAACGTTTTACGTGATTTACCCTTGAGGCGAAATCAGCCACTGAAGTCAGCTGATGACTAGTATATTAGAATTATGAAAACAAAATAAAAATCTTAGAATGTCTTTGATGAAATTTAAAAAACCAAGAATATTACACGTTGTGATTTAGAATTAGGTGACTGAGTCACAGGACTTGTAGTTATGTTCAAATGTATGTAACTGCAGGTGCAAATGGTGTTCCGTTACAGTTACACGTACGGCATGCTTTTATAACAATTTTTGAAATGAAACATAAATTATGTATAGCCTCAGAGTCAGCTCC
The DNA here is from genome assembly GCA_013340265.1 of Coptotermes formosanus. Taxonomy (NCBI): domain Eukaryota; kingdom Metazoa; phylum Arthropoda; class Insecta; order Blattodea; family Rhinotermitidae; genus Coptotermes; species Coptotermes formosanus. The sequence continues at coordinate 24,051 of BLKM01000154.1, read as the reverse complement.
GCCCCCCCCCCAAATGAAAAATTCCGGGTGCGCACCTGCAGGTCGGAATTGAATCCCAATACTTCAGAGGTCTTATCTGTTCCCTCTTCTCGAAAAAAATGCGACTAAGTACCCTGGTAATTGAGACAAAAAAGGCCTGTTAAACGCTGGACTTTCGACTCTGCCTTACTTTGCCTGTTCACCAATGAAGGTTTTGTCGTAACACAAACCTAGTCAGGCCAGAACTGTCATCATGTTTGTGGTGCCATCTACTCCGTAACGCCCTCAATGTTGTTCTTTTAATAGTCTGTCTGTTTCGATACTCCTTTCTGTAGCAAAGTAATTTGCGTTCTTCATCGTACTTTTTGTTGTGTACTCAGAAAGCGACGCAATTAGCAACCTAGAATCCAAAGCAAGATCAAGAAGCAGAATTTTAAAATTCGCTTTCCCCCATGACAATAAAACTGGCTGACCTCCTTCCAGGAGATATTCATGTGTCGTTTCCATGTTAAATAATTAGAAGACGCCGCGCTTCCAAATGTGGGACGAATATGGAATGAGAAGGTAGCTGAGTGCAAAAATGGCACTGCTAAGAGGACAAAGTACTAGGCCTGTTATATTTATATATTTATGAACGTCATAATTCTTTCCTTTCGCCCACATGTTGCTTGCGTTCACATTCTTCATTATACCTTTTAAAATTTCTTACGTAATTTTCCTTGCTTTGTTCCATTTTTTCTCCAGTTGTGACCTCTAATGAAGGTTAAATTTAATACCCGAGAAATACAGTCACGTACTAAGATCGCAGTGACAGATCATGATAATTAATAAACTGTAAAAATATTGTTTTAGATCTCTTAAATGGAACACGTCTAGCGTGCTCCGTGCAGTGAAATCTGAATGAATATTTCTTGTTTCCGTGGCAACGTAACAAGAGCATTGTAATGTATAATTGGACTCTTCGTGGCTTATTTTATGATAATTGTGTTAAGTATCAATTGAACGGCACTTCGGGTGTGAAATGTTGGGATGTAATTTATCCTGAGTTAGGCAGAGTGTGAGTGAAACTGTGTCCTTCATTCGGAGTGAACAGAAACAGACTTTTATAAAATATTGTGGCCATTCTTAGGCGCGTGATTTCAGGCTTCAGCCACGATGTAAATGATATATGGGCTCTTCTGGGATCTTACGCAGCGTAGAATGGTAACTTCTTACCGAAGTTTCGGGACAAACTATCTGCCCCATCTTCAAGGGTCAAGTAATCCAAGAAGTATGAAGATGGGGTCGATAGGTTGTCCCGAAACTTCGGTAAGAAGTTACCATTCTACGCTGTGTAAAATCGTAGAAGAGCGCAGATCGCACTCTTAGGCACGTTTGCAGAATTGCCAAAAGTGACTATTAGCCTCATCATGTCTGTCTGTCTGTCTCTTTGTCTGTACGTCCGCATGGACAACTCGGCTCCCACTGGACAGATTTTTGTGAAATTTGGTATTTGACGATTCTGCCAACGTCTGTCTTGAAAATTCAAGTTTCATGAAAATATGACAAGAGTAACATGTACTCTAAATTGATACCTATGTACATTGATGATAATACCTCGCTGAATTCTCCTTAGAGTGAGAAATGTTGCAGACAGAAGTTGTAGAAAAAATCAAGACACATATTTTATGTTCAATAACTTTTTCCAAGAATCTTGCCTTTTGTGAGATAATGTGGAAAAATACAGTACAGCCAGAGAGGCCACGGACTGACAATATAACAGGCGCGTGCACTTTGCATGCGGAGTAACTGAGGCAAGAATACAGAATATTTAATACTTACTAATTTTATCTAATGAATATAGATCCGTCTCACAACCAACAAATTATTTATTAAGGATTAAAAGTTTCGATGTTAAACATCTTACATGCGACCCGTCTCGGCACTAAGGTGCCATCATCAGGCCTTGCCTTATTCCAAGTAACACAAATTATTCAAATTAACAATGGTTGTTAGAAACATATATGCAAGCTAATTATTTATCAGAGAAAGCCTTCTCTTTACAATGAATGTTAAAATATTTTTTTGGCAAGTATATTGAGTTAATATTAAGTTTTGGGATTAGTGTATTTTCCAAGAGTATTGTGATATTTGTAATTTTTGTTTTCCAAGTATTTTACTCACGCGTCGGAATATGTTGGTTTTCTGCTTTGCGGATGTTGTGAAGTTCTTGTTTTTGGTTCTTCTTGTCTATGGAGATGTTGTGGTTATAGTTTGGTGCTCCTGCTTCTTTGATGTCCTGTTATTCTCTTTAATCAAATCAAAATATCAAAATAATAACTTACTAATTTTCCATGGCAACAATGGTTAGACGGAAGTGCTTCAGTGTCAGGTTATATGTAAACTGCCTGGCTTGTTGCGAACTGGTTACAATCTTGATGCCTGTGTAAATCTCCCTCGTGGCTTTCTTCTGAACATTCACAGAACTTTGCTGTGGCAGTCGCTGTGAAAATCTGCATTCTGTTTTTGGCCCGTAGAGAATTATACGGCACGTAGTACTTTTCAAGGACAATATACATTTGAAGAGAAAGAGACTGGCATGAACAAGAACGTGACAGAACTTTATGGACCCAGACTTCTGGATAAAGTAGGGCAGTGTGATTGCACGTTATTTTCTTGCTTATTCTCCGACACGATCTTCTTATTAACAAAATTATAAACCCAGAACTACGTACCTAAGAGGGTATTGCAGAGTTATTTTTCACAACCTGATATAGTGATTTGTTTGAAACATACATTTCATTAATTAAAAAGGAAGATTTATCACGGTTTTTACACAAACCGTGAATTGGGCACGTTCCTGAGGAAGTTTAGCCCAATTTAAATTTTTACACCACTCTTTTAAAAATTATTTTTGTGTTACACTTCCGTATACTACTAGGTTCCCGATAGCTTTCCATGACAATATGTGATGAAAAGTAAAATTATGATGCTCTTCAATAGGTATCTTTTTTATCCTCTTCTTATTTCCTAAATCTTAGGCTCAAATGTTTTTTTTCAGCACTTTGTTTTCAGATTCAGAGAGTATATCCTCCATTATGGCTGCAGACCGAATTTGTCTTTCTTACAGAGTAACAGCACACTAACATTTCTTGTCGTTGAGAGTAATATAATCTTTGTTTAGGCTTTTAATATGTTATAACGTAAAATTAACTTTCTTCCAACTAAATATCTTCTTAAAGTATTTGCTAATGTACGTTTTATATTTGTCATCCCTGCTACTTGAACTGTCATATTTCCGCGGAATTTAGCTTTTATATGAATAGTACGATATCGTGTATTCTACTGACCTGACATGAGCGGAAGCACAGTCGTGTCTGCTCTCAGTACATAACCGTCAGTACTGAACTAGACGCACCCTAACAGCAGGCCCACAGTGTGATGTTAACCCTTTAAAGACGAAGCGTATCTGTTTTATATAAGGACTCAGTGTGTGTCGTGCTGTAAACACTCTCCACTTCGGTTATAAAAACGAGTCTCTTAATGTGTTATAAGGCAAAAGTCGCTGTTTGTTCTGAGATCTTTACAAAACACATAAACGCAATGTGGGCACCGCGTAGAAATTTTTAATGTTAAAGCTGGTCGTATGTACAGTTACGGCTAGGCTTTAAAGGGTTAAACATGTGACCGCCAGGTGCATCGTATGATCTGAAAATTACCAGGTATTAGGGCTACCTTGGTGACTGTTGTCTCTATTATTCTATCGTCACACTCTTCCTTTTTTCAGTGCCACCGTGCCACGAACCGGAGGAAAGATTATCACTTGCATTATTTTGTTGTTTCAGGTCCTGGCATGCAGATGGCGTTGCATTTCGCCTCATCTCATTAGGCCATATCTGGGCTTCACTACCCCGGAAAGGTAATAAGATTAACACAGAAGTTTCTGTGGCTGTTGTTGAGGAGATTATGTAAAAAAACTGACGCCCACTTCGCACGAAAACACACAACAGTATGGGCCAACACATGTTTCAGAAAAACATGGGTTTTCTAACCTACAGGAACCGGACTAATAGAACTCTGAAGTAGACGCACCCGGTACTAGAAGTCCGTATCATGCACATATCGTTGCCACAAATATCATTTTTGCTACTATTTGTGTGTCTTTGTAAAATTTAGAGTCACTGTTTCCATGACAATAATAATGTCAGTATTCATCTTCCCCTGTATACAGTAGCCTATTTGCGAGCGTCTTAGTCAAACTTAATTTGCCATACAAAAACACTAATCACCAACAAATGCACAAAGAGAGTTTTATCATAAATCGTAACACACTCCTACATGTTTCGACCCTGCTGGGTCATCTTCAGAGAGAGCTTTTTTTGTTATCGTTACACTAAGGTTGCACTTTATAGTTGAGTGAGAATGTGCTGTTA